>JAPMOR010006556.1:0-22199 GCA_026543865.1 Argiope aurantia
GAAAATTCCTATCGATTCTCTTGTTCTTTAAAATTGATTAAAATTTTGATTTAATTAAAATTATATTTTTTGATTTGAATAATAATTTGATTTAAATAATAATTTTGATTAAAATTAAAATTTAATTGATACATTTTAGTCGATTTCTAAATTACTTCAACAGTCAATCGAAATTGAAATCCTCTCCTTGAAAATGACGGTCTTCATACCCGAATTATAAACACGCATTTAATTTTCCAATCACAATATTTAACTAAATTTTGTATTATTCTTTAAAAATCATTAATAACCTATACAGGGATAAACCTTAGCTTCCTCTAATTTTTAAATATCATTAATAGCAATTTTATGAATATGTGATGTGGCATTTTCAAAAACTATTTGGATGGTTCCATTTTGTTCAATAGCATACTGAATAGCGTCTGATGTATTCAATTAGTTTTAATTGGCATTATATCTACACGAAGAAATGAATTCAGCTTTGGCAGTATACGCTTTGTAGATCTTTGCAGACTAATTCAAAACGCTTTTATGTCACAAGTGATGAATTCAATCACATATGTGTAAGTATTGTTAAAAGAAAGCCTATTTGGATAAATGACGAAGATGTTCATATTGAATAAGTTTATTTAATGTATTATTTGTTTAATTTTTAAAATGTAAGTAAATTAATATATGCATTATTGTTTTTTGACTCTACGCTTTTAATAATCTTTCGTGATATCAACATTATCCCTGAAATTACATTGAAATTAATATTGATTGAAACACCGATCAGAGATATAGGAAAATAGTCCAGAAATTTGACTTTAATATCTGCTCAATTTCACAAATAGAAGCATGAAAATTTGTTTCCTCATAAATGAGTGTAAAAAAAGAATTTTACTTAATAATACTTCTTCACTATAGGATCTGCAATGAAAATTAAATTTTTTAACTTCTTATTATCATCTTCAACAGAAGTCAAAATGTTTTCAAACATTTGACTGTTGTTTTCTTTTTATTAACCTTATTTAATAAAATGTTGCAATCAGCAGTATATATTTAATTGCATTAATTTTAGATTTAATGATTTTGTCACTTTAGAGAGAAACCTTTTATATGATGAACTTGTTCTTTCCTATAAGCATTTATTTTTCAAGTATTTCAAATTTAGTTCACAAATATATATATAAATATTTAAATATTTAAATATTTAAATTATATAAATATTTAAATTGAGTATATCAGTTAACATATAATAAAATCTTAACATTGAATTCAAAAGTCAAAAGTTAATAAGAGAAACTTATTTCCAGGGTCATTAATGCTATTTTCTGCATTAAATTGGTATTTCATAGAATGTGCCAGCCAATTAGGCGATGAAAAATATCATAGATTAAAGGTTAAATTGGTAAATTCTTTCAGCTACATCTCAGAAAAATAATTCTCATACAATTCTTCAAAACTCTCCGGCAAATAACAGTAAATATCATACAATTACCTTTAAAAATTGGCATTAAAAGTACTGACATTTGATTAGATATTTTGAATTATTTCTTCTGCAAGAAAAAATAACAATAAATAATAAAAAGAAAAAAAATTATTACAACATTTTCATTGCTTTCATCTCATTTAATGCATTACTGAAATGAAGGATTTTCCACCGGTTTAATAGCATTACAGATTCATTGCATTCAAAGTGGAAAGTGATATTGACGTTTCCAAAGTGTCAACATGGCGGAATTCCGTGTCATTCCACCATTTCAAACTCTAAAAGTAATTTTCACTTGTCAACAAAAGCGAGCTGGCCAAAAGGGGGCTTTTGTTCCCAAGAATCGTCCAGAGGAATGTTTGTCTTATTAGCGATGTCATTTACATGTGCAATTATGGATCTTCTCTATCTCTGTAATCTTCTAAATGCAATGGAATAACAAAAAAAAAATTTATAAATATTTTTTCCGGCGTTCTTTGTTCTATGTTTTAAAATACGTAAATCTGACGTTTTTGGTTCATTGAAAAGATGAGTGAAGTTTTGAATTTAAAGAATATTGTATTAGGAATTGTAAAATTAAATTTATCGTCTTAAGTTTTAATTATTTTTATTTCTAATTTTTTAACCTTTAAAATGAATTCATTTCTATTACTTTTGAAGTTTATTTTGTACTTTTTCAATATGCAATTTTTATTAATAAGATAAAGAAATATACAGTGTCTCACAAAAGTGATGGGACACTTGGCTTTACAAAAGGAAACTAATAAAATAAATTAAAAAAAACATGTACAAATTTTTTTGGGTGTGTTTCATACTTAAATTTAGTAGCAATTATTACATAACATACATTTTGTCAAAATATTAAAATATTAATTTAATAAAAATACAATTGTTTAGAACGGAGCAAAAAATAGCTCACATAAGTGATGAGACACCATTAGATATGCAACAAAAATCCTCTGAAATAAGCAATAAAAATATTTTTGATGGTTTTATTTTTACTCAAAAGCAATTGGCAATAATTTATAAAATCGTCTGCAGTATTTCTCTCCAGTTTGTTTTGAAATTTTTGTGTTTTTTAGCTCTGTGCAGATATGAATGCTAAACGAAAAGAAACTTCGTCTGAAATTCGAAAATTAGTTATTAATTTGCATATTGAACGTGGAAAATCTATTCGAAAAACTACTGAAACAGTTAACTTGAGTCATTCAACAGTTTTCAATATCATTAAACGATATAAAAAGAATCATATTATTCAGGATAAAAGAAGACCTGACCGACCATCAAAGCTATCCAATGGAATAAAGCAAATTATCGCTCGAAATATTTTTTAAAAAATCCAAGAAAGAGTGCTCCTAAAGTTGCTGCTGATTTACAAGCATTATATGGAATAATTGTTAATCCTGAGACTATCAGAAGGGTAATTCGATCTGCTGGATATCACGGTAGAGTAACCAGGAAAAAATTCTTTCTAATTGTAAAGAATAGAAAACTCAGACAAGCTTTCGCAAAATCCAACATAAATAAGAATTCTGATTACTGGAATAAAGTTATATTTGCTGATGACAGTTAATCTAATATATTTGGTTCTGACGATAGAATCTTGGTGTGGAGAAAACCCAGGGAAGAATTTCGCAAACAGAACTTGGTGCCAACAGTAAAACATGGTGGAGGAGGAGTTATAGTATGGGGGTGTATGTCGCCCGCTGGAGTTGGTAATCATGTTTTTATTGACAGTATAATGGATCAGTACAAGTATATTGACATTTTAAAGCAAAGTTTGAAATCTTCAGGACGAAAATCGCACATTCATAACGATTTTAAATTCTACCAAGACAATGACCCCAAGCACACTGCTTTGAACGTTAGACTGTGGCTGCTGTATAACTGTCCTGAAATAATAAAAACCCACCACAATCTCCAGACTTAAATCCCATGGAGAATATTTGGCAAGAATTGGAATCAAGAATTTGCAAACACACCGTTTCTTCAAAACAACAATTAAAATCGGTGCTTCAAGAAGAATGAGGTAAAATCCCTTCAGAAATCACAAAAACATTAGTCGAATCCATCCCAAGAAGATTAAATCATGTTTTAAAAGTAAAAGGAAATCCAACAAAATATTAAAACCTTTTAAAAAGTAAAATTTTTGTGATAAATATTTGATGGAAAAGTAAGTGTCCCATCACTTATGTGAGCCATTTTTTGCTCCGTTCTAAACAATTGTATTTTTATTAAATTAATATTTTAATATTTTGACAAAATGTATGTTATGCAATAATTGTTACTAACTTTAAATATGAAACACACCCAAAAAGTTTTTGTACATGTTTATATATTTATTTTATTACAGTTTCCTTTTGTAAAGCACAAGTGTCCCATCACTTTTCTGAGACACTGTATAATTAATATGTAAATATTAAGCAATTAAGCAAAATATATTCATTTCTATTATTTTGGGCGTTTATTTTATATTCTTTGAATATGTAAATTTTATTAAGCAAGTTATTTATCGAATATTGAATGCGAAGTCGATATTATCGGAGAGATTTTTTAAAATGCACAGATTTAGGCTTCTCTCAAATATCGTTTGCGATTGATAAACTGTACTGGAAACTGAATTAAAGAATTTTTTTAAAAAAAATTTGATACTTAATTTTAACTTTGGAATTGATAAATATTTTATTCGCATTTAATTCAATGAAATGGTTTGATTCATTTACAGTTTATTTACTTCTTTGTGAGTTAACAATATGATATTGAAATAAACATGACTATAATTTTTCGTGTGTTTTAGTACTGATAATTTATCATTGCATGCATTATTTTCATTTATTTGCATACTTTATTTGCATGTATTATTTTTTAAACCGTTATTTGTTTTATATAAGCTAATTCTGTTCTTGCGTGAGTACAGCATTATATTTTTAAAATATTTGATCCAGTATTCTAATAATCATGATTTATTATATATAAATTAATTAAGCTATGCAAACACTGTTCTTACAATCCTTCACTATTTCACTTACTTTAATTATGTCAACATATTTTATATTTTAATAGTTATCTGTGCATCATTCTAATTACCATATCTTTCAATTTATAAAAAGGTTAAAGTAAATGCAACATTTAAAAAAATCTTTCTCTTTTATTATAATGAATTATTTAGTACCGGTAAACATTAAGAACTTGATTTACATCCTTGATAAAACGATGAAATGAAACTTTATCCATTATCAATTTTGAAAACATCCAACCATTTTTGAATAAGAAAATTTTTAAAAATAAGCAGTCATTAAATACAAACGACAGTAAATTGAAATAACAGTTAATTGTACCAGAAAATGACAAAGTACGGTCATTTTCTAGTTAAAATTAAAATATGATTAATCAACGAATAATAATGATTTTACGATGCTAAAAATACAAATATTTTCATTATCAAAAGTAAGATTACGATAAAATAATGTTTTGTCATAACATGACATTTAAATGAAAATTCCGAAAAGGAAGCCTTTTTTATAAATGGCATCTCTAGATGATCGAAAAAGAAAAGTATAGGAAAAAATTTGTTCCGATTTTTTTATCACTATTTTACAAATTACTCCCTGTAATATTTTACACAAGATTCCAGAAACCTTGGTAAAAACAAGAAATAATTAAATTCCAAGAATATATTAGTAGAAAAAGTGGTCTCACGGAAAAGGAAATTCCAAGCTAAATCAAGGCAAATTTAATTTAAAGCGACATTAGTTGTCTGGAAGGTCATAAAAAATTTAATAAAATTAAAACTATTTCACTTAAATATAGATAAAAATTACCGAAAATTTAAAAATTGGATACTTTGGGTACAATGATCTTAATAAATACATATTGGACTTATTTGCACGTAATTATAATATTAAAGTTTATTATTGTTAATTAAATCACTTGAATATATTTATATAAGCCGAATTAAATAAAATTTAGTTTGCAGCTTATTAAATGGATGCAAAAAGCATAAAAAAATAGTGAATCCTATATTAAAGTTTAGCCAAAAACTATCAAAAGGAGGAGATAGAAAAGGCATAAAAAGGGCAAGATAATGATGAATGACTCTTGAAATCATATTTCAGATTTTATCATTGGATTGTACTGCACGTCCAATTTGACGATAAATAATTAAAGATGGAATCTCATAGCTATTAATTCTTCATGGATAGGCAGTTCCTTTGAAAAATATCTTGAACTCTCTGTTATTTGCAACGGTCAAAGAGATTCCTGTGATTGAAAATTGTTGCATCTCATACACTATGACTTTAAGAATCCCCATAACAAGTCCAAGTTAAATACATAAGATGCTATTAATCCAAATACAACCTGAAGAATAGCAACCTTCTATTCAATAAATTGGCATTTTTCTGTTCATACTTTCCTATTTGATTTTGCATGCTTTCCGAGCTTCATATTTTCCTTCTAAATTTTTACGTGGAATTTCGAATTTCAACTTATCCATTTTTGCATAAATCCATATATACTCTTTTTATAATACAGCTATAACAACTTGTCCTTCAAAACAGTTTGCAGTAATAAGGATTTTCTTAACTATATCACTACATTCCATTTGCTAAGTTAATCTATTCTTTAATAGGAACTAGGAGAAATTACTCTAGTTTTGTATATTTCTATAAGGTTTTCTTGTAAAAGAAATATTTGATTTTAATTAAATTTAAGATTCCTTAAAGATTCTTAATATGATTAAAATCCACGGGATGTGAAACTAAAATTTCTCTTTTCTTAAGATATTATTCTAAAATAGATTTTAAAATTTTATTATGTCGGTTTAATTGCGTGAACTATTTTGATGAAAATTCATTGCCAACTTTTTTGATTTTTTTTGATAAAAAATGTATTAAAATATTATAAGATTTTAAATTGTTCCATGAGCATTAAAATAAAACATAAATCTTTTTTTTTTCAGATTTTTAGATACATATTTTAATTTTACACAAGATTTTGCATGTTTATTAAAAATATAATTTTTATATCAAAGTTTGAATTATTTGAAGACTTTTGAATTTTTTTCAAAAAAATCATTATAATAATATTAATCGATGTCTCCAATAAAAAAATTCTAAGATTCATAAATGAGCTATTCGTGCAAAGTTATATCATTATATGTTTATACAGCATAACAAACAAAAAAGTTTCTATGTTGTAACTAAAAATATGATATGAATGAAATATTTTGTAAACCTTCGGCACTTGGAGGAAAACGAAGTTGTGTCATCATTCTGCAGCTGTCTAAAGGCAAACAAGTGGAAGTGGCATCCTAATATCAATAAAAAAAACTCTGAAATTGAGCGAACGAATAAAGATATCTGAATACTTCTCTTAGCAAACGAATAGTTGCAATCTAAATATTTATAAAAGAAAAAAATGCAATTTTAAATCGATTTTTCTTCGACCATTATACTTTAAATTGTTTCTATGATAATATTAAATATCGTTTATTAAAATAATATCAAATTATCGTCTATAATTAGAATTTATTTTTGGTTAATTGGAAATGGAAATTAAAAATAGCAAAGAATAGGAATAAGCATAAATTCCAGCGATATTTATGCTTCTTCAGTGAACGTAAGTGCATAATTTTTAATGCCTTTATTTCACTCGATATATCTGCTGTTGTATAAAAAATGTAATGAAAAAAACAAGAAAATTCGTTTTTCCAAGATATTAAACAAGCAAGAAATGAATTGTTTTGAGTTTTTGAAATTTCATATCGCGTTCCTGTTTTCAAATGCTTGAAATTACCTAATTATTATAATTTTTCTTTTTTTAATTTATAAATTATTTGGAACTATAACTAGTATAACTTTATTTAATAATTTCTATATATTTATTTCTTAATTATTTATGATTTTTTTAAATTGTTTAATACTAATAATATATATTTACTACGTTTTTCAGCTTCAAAATTACCTGTTATTTCTTCACAATTTTAATTTCATTTCAGACTTTAGGTACATGTAGTCTTTCTGATAACCCCGTCAGTTTCGAATTAGCAAAATTCCAAAGTACATTAATGTTTGTGTACAATTTTCTTAAAACAATTTGACAAATAACTATATCATTTCTTTCCTTTTCAATCTGTCCCATATTTATTAAAACTCCGTTTTAAGCATATATATTCACGAAAGATATTACTCAGGACAGCACGGTTTATTAAATAGCGTATGCAAGTCGTCTGCTAAGATCGATAAAGAACAGAAACATGAAATTGATTTCTCATACTTTCTGACAGGAACTCGATCGGTTTCTGTCTTTAGTAACTGGGTGAGAAACTTAAACCGCATTGCCGTTTATTCATTTGCAAGTATATATAATGGTTGAATGGAAGAGATATTACATAAAAAGAATTCTATATCTCTATAAACGTACTAGAAGTATATATTTCTTTCAGAATAAGTTTATCCGACGACCACTCTTTGAGCACTATAAAATAAAGTTATAACTATAATAAATTTTTATTAGAAACGAAAAAATTCAATCGTCAGCAAAGAAAAAATAACTCACCAAGTAATCAATTTAAACAAACTTATGATAAAAATTCATTGTAAAATCTGCAATAAGAAATATACGATGATGAAGTTTCTCATCAGTGCAGAACTATTTCTAGAATCAGTTGGATATTAATATTTTTTTATTAATTACCAAATCGATAAACTTCTTTTAATAACATCAAAATTTTAATAATAATGATAAATCCTAAAAAATATTTTTTATGTATTTTATAATCCTTTAAATAAATGCTCCATATACAATAATACATTATACAATCATTATTTTAACTTATATTTGAGAGAAAATTTTAAAATTGAAAGTTTACGACCTTATCACTTTTCTATATTTTCCACTTGACAGAATGAATGGATTTGGCAAGAGAGCTGCACGATTACTGATAAAGGAAAAGCGTCGATTCGTGGTATATTCACAGCGTGAGATTCAAGTGGAAAGCAAGAAAAAGTTTTGATAAAAAATGAAATTATAATTCAAATTACTTAAATAATTGTAACAGAATTAAAATATAGATGAAAAGCGTTCATTAATAAGGTAATAAACTTAAAAGCCGCGTAAAGATATTTTGACTTGCATTATTTTCTTTAAAATATGAAACCGATTTGGGAAAAAGCTTACGAGACAAAAAAAAAAAAAAGATTTCATTTTTGGAGTAACCACTGAAAATTGAATAAAAATAAGTTATTAAAATTAATAAAAATTTTAAAATAAATTTGCATTAAGTCCATGCAATAGAAATAAGAAATAAGAAATTCTAGAGTTTAAAACCAAGAAATTGCATCATTTATTTACTGTCACGCTTTGACTTTATTTATAATCCGAAGAGAAGTTTATATTCCCTAAATGGCAATTTTTTTTTAATTCCCTTTCAGCTCACGTACATCTAGAGAATAAATCGTTTGGATTTCTGCATTATTCCTTAAAATTTGTTTTTATTACAATTTCTTGTTGTTTTTATTTTCAAATTTTGAAAATAATATTATTAGTTAAAATAAATTAAATATAAATATTTTCGTTTATCTCGAGAATAATTACATGCATAAATTTGAAAAAAAAAATGAATAGTTTTAAATACAAAACAGACTTAAAAATAATTTTTCTACCTCTTAGAACCGAAACTGCAGTATTTTACTTTCATTTCCTTTTTATCCTGTAATTTTTAAAGCAATGTAAATAAATTCTTAAAAAAATAAATAATATTAATAATTTTTATATAATTAAATTAAATAAATTTTAAATAATTAATTAATTAATTTAAATCATCAATTTAATTTTTTTTATCTCGTATTGAAGGATTATGAATATATTTTTCTAGGATATTTCATGACTTTTATGTGTATAAAGTCTAAAACGTTAAACTTTCATAAAAAAAACCCTGAAGTAATTGCGATAAAAATTAAATATAAACAATTTTTAAAGTCAAATTTTCATAAACAAAAGTTGTTTTTTCTTTTATTTTTGAAATTTAATTTTTTTAAATAAAAATTGTTACGAATGTCATGAAATTTAGATATGTATACAAAAACTCACAATTAGGTGATTCCTCAGAAAAAGAATCAAAATTTCATCAGATGAACTGATTAATAGATATTTAAATTCTAAGCATATTAAAACAGTATATAGCTTCCACAATGAAAAATGTGTCAGAAATCTAGCACAATGGCTTCCAAACTTCTATTTGGTGTTTCTATCTGGTATACCCCCATATCATTAACAATTACTCATAATTTAACCATCTCCCAAAATAAACAATTTTTTAATGGCAACCTTAAAATCTTAAAAGGCAAATTCAAAGGAATGAAATTAGCTGGAATTAGTTTCGATTTTTTTATTTTATTCCATTTGTATTTCCTCTTATACAAAATATATAATGAGAAAGTATTGTAATCGTTAAAAAGTTTAACTCAAGATTTCGATGAGTCTAACCACTTCGAATGCCCCACTGTCTGTAAAACACATTTTTGGAATTATGACTCTCTGTGTATTTATTAACACAACAATTCAAAAATAACTTTTAGCTATATGGACTTAAAAACGTAATTAGGATGGACTTGGTATTTGGACTTAGCAACTTGTAAATTCCTGACAACTTGTAAATTTTCAGCGAAATTTTTAGTTGTTATTACTGTGTAACTATATATAATCTCTTTGGATTTTACATTTAGTTCTCTTATATTTTGCGTAGCATTCGAATACATTTCGTGCACTTCACTTTTTATTACAGAAAGCCTTGGTTTCGGTTTATTATGGTAAAAAAAGATATTTGTCAGAGGAAGAATGTGTTCCTATAATAAATGAACTAATAATCTAAAAAGATAGAAAAAAGTGTCGACGTTAGGACGTAATTTTCATTTTTTGTGATTATTTTTTCAAAGTTAGGCTTAGCAATGCAAAACCCCGGCCTGTGGGATGATTCCTTTCTTCTTACGCTCCGTCTCGTGCATGCTTCCAGGATAGAGACCACCCGTCCCGAAAGGGATAACATGATATTAGAGAAAGTATTTTAAATCCGCCATTCAAGATGCCTCAAAGCTTCACTGATCCCTGCCAAAACAATTACCAACCAGGAAAGGGGCGTGGAATAGTTTCCAGCGTTCTTTCTAACTGGATGAACTCAAAAAATGAAGTTTCTTGCAGTCCTATTACGTCATTTTCGTGGAGTGAAGTGATCGTGAATGACTGACCCTACACCCTGCAATCTCGACATTTGGAACAGCAGAGAATACTTAGGAAATATGTAAGTACATTATGTATTTATAATTTCATATTTTAACTAAAAGCGACAGGCATTCTTTACATTATTTTTTAATTCTGTACTATATTTGCTTTTCATACTAAAACGGTAGCATACTCACAACAGTTTCCTCCCTATTTTTCAGAAAGAAAATTGTTGAAAAGTGTTTCGACAGAAATAGTGAAACATCACATTCGGTAGCAAATGTTAATCCAAGACTACGGAAAATTCAAAAGCAAATTTGTGTAACTTTTCTATTTGCTTTGAGAAACTTCAAACTCACATAAATATGGAAAAATTTAAATTTCAGCTTTTTCCACAAGATTTTCTCTCCTGCTGAATCTTATTATGAGAACATTTTTTCGTCATAAAATTTGAGGCTTTCTAGAATAAAATTTTACAAATTAAATTTAGACGTTCAAAAGAAATGTACGAAAAATTACCTAAATTTAGTTCTCATTATTTTCTCATGTATTTAAACTGGTATTTAAAACATTTAAATATGTTTTACATATTAATTTAAATCGTATATGTTTAAATATGTTAAAGTGATCTTCGAGTATTATGAAATATAATACCAAAGTGAAATTCGACTTTCAAGCTTTTCACAATAAAGAAACATAAACTACTATTAAAAAAATCAAATGCGCGTGAGTCTCCTAATATAACCACTTTAAAATATCCAATGTAAATTGAAATATAATTGGGATGAAGAACAATTATGAATTAACTCTATGGCTCCAAGTTTTATTTTGGAAAGATAAATATTTTTGGATAAAAATTAGATTTGATAAACGAGCAGAAGTGCAAGAAATTAAATTCGAAAGCAATCATATAGCTTTTTACATTAGTTTCTATGTTAGAAGGGAACCAAAAACCTAAAATCTTGTCAAACACTCCCACCATACTACAGCAAACAGAGCAATATGAAGATCGGATCCTCACTAAAGTATTATCAAAGACTGAGGTAAACACAAAATGACTCCCATTGCGGTTCAACGCTAATCTACATCATTATTATATTCATCCAGGAAGATAGAGCCTGCTTATTTGTATAGAAAATACCCATCTTCATAACTAGGAGTTGCTTATTATTATATGTTGGTAGGGAAAGTATGTAGTGTACATTTTTTCAACATCGTTTGCTGTACATTTGAAAAGCACGAGTGATGAAGGATTTTACACAGATTTACATAAACAATTTATTATCATTATTGACACAGTATTCAGGTATTTCCATCAAAAAAGTTCATAAAAATTTATTGCAATTTAAAACGTGTAAGGCAGTATTTGGGACTCGCTTTCAATACAAGCAAAAACATTATTTCATTCTAAATATGTGATATTTACTAATTCCAGCTCAAAAATTTAGAAATATTTTTTTTTCAATTTTAAAAGCTGAGGTAATTATTTTTGTCATGATAATAATCCAAAAAATATATCTATTAAAACATGCACATACTTTTTTTATCTTTAACGTAGTCAGATCACTTAAAAACTTATACAAATTTTCATCTCAGAAAGCACAAAAAATACCATAAATAAATTTCAAAGCGTCCAGCTAAACGCGAATATCTATTCAGTGTTTCGTTCTCTTTCATTTTGCCCCTTTTTTCAAAGTTCGTACAGAAAAGAAAATCTAGATCATATTTTGATCGCAGAAATTATTTTGAAGAGTTATTTTTCCAACGAGGGAAAACTATCTCGACAAGATAATAGTTGTCGAAGTAATGGCTTTAAAATTGCAGGAAAAAAGAGCTGACTTATATGTCTGGATAGATTTTGTTTATCAAAATATTCAAAACGTAATATGCCTGCCTTTATTGTTGAAATGAAATATATTAAGGAATTTTAAACTAAAAATATTCATCTCTTTTGATATTTTTAAATTTAACATTTATTTCAAAACGTAAAAAGTAAGATAGAAATTTTTAACCTAGCAAAGATTTGAAGATAAAGAATTGCAAGAATTGAAAAGAAAAAAAGAAATCTTTTCGATAAATAAGTTATCACACACTTAAAAAATATTTTTAATTCAAAAACGCATCCACGTAATATTTGTACTAGATGTTTAGGAATAAAATTATTAATTAAATGAATCAACAGTTTATAAAAGAAAATTGTGATTATAATTAAAAGTAAACATTGTAGAAAATGAAAAATTTCTAGAGTTCATAGTAAACGTCCTGGGATTATGTGATATATATTAAAGCTAACTAAAGCTATCATAAACTAAAGTGCCCTAAAATTTTAACACAGTAAGTTTTTAAGTTTTAATTGTTTATTTAATTTTTAATTTTTATTATTTATTTAATAAAAACAATGTTTATATTTTTAATTGTTTCTTTTTTTAAATTATATTATTTTTATTTTTTATACGATACTGCAAATTGTTCCTCAAAATGACTTTATTTTCCATGCTGATCATTCAACATAACGTTTCTTGAAAATATTCAGATATTTTTTTGTTTTTCAGGGAAGTCATCTCTTTTGACATTTTATATGTGCAACTATGACAACAAAATCAATTGTAAGAAATGTTGCATTTCTCTATAAAAGAAAATGTTTTAAATAAAATATTTTATATATTCTTTACTTATATATTATAAGCGACATCTTTTTCGCATGAGGAAAATAATTTTCATATATACTCTGTAATATGTTATATTTTTATTATTTAATTTTTCATAAGAAGTTTAGAAAAAAATATTTTTAATTTAAGGAATTAGCACATTATAAAAAAGAAATTATAAAGAATGTTTTATTATTTATTATAATTAAAAATGTGAATGATAGAGAAATTAAAATGTTAAGATTTTCTAGTGTTGTGTGGAAATGTGTAGTATGTGTTATATTTCAAATAATGTATCTTTAAACTTTAACATGGTGCATACTAACATATAATGAAAGAATTACTCCTTTCTTAATCATTTGTTTTCATAATTAATATTATTTTCATTTTATATAATTTGGCAAACTGTTCCTCAAAAAGAATTCTCTTCCATATCAGTCATCCCACAAAAGATTTCTTTGACAATATTCGGATATTTTTTTCTACCACATTTCTTTTATTTATTATTATTATTATTTGCGTTTTACATGTTTATATAAATATAACATTTATATAATTATTATTCATTTTTTTATTGCCATTTTATATAAATATAAATAATACGAAATCTATGCAGTTTTACATTTTGTTTATAAAAAAAATTATTTAAGTGAAAAGATAAAGTACTTTAGATTTTTATTCATTCATTTATTTATATATGAAAAACAGTATATTCCTTCCATGAAAAAAGAAAACGATAATTTTCGTATAAACTTTGAAATGTGAGTTACGTTTACGGTATTTATTTTATAAAGACAACTGGTCAATATATCCGTAAAATTAATTTTCGAAATTAAAAAAATTATTTCTTTGAATGCTACAATTGAATAATAAAGATTTCAACTGAAATCAACATGTTTTTTTTTAATCTGAGTTTTAAAAATAAAAATATTTCTGATAGATGTATTTCCATATCATTTAGAAAAGGGCATTTTGAATATTCGATTAAAAATGTCTTGAATATTTTTTATTTTGTTCTACTTGGTTCTCTCATTTTATACGTCTCATTTAAATACTTGAAGAAGTTAGAAAGTTTCGAAAATAATACTGTTTTTTGAAAGAAACTTTTATTTACAAAAGTGAAGTTTCTTAATTCCTGACAGTTTTTTCCTTGCGTTTTTGAATAAATCTGAAATTTCCTGAAAAGTTACTCTTACAACAATTATTTTAATGGAAAATTCTTCAAAAGAAAAAAAGAATTATTTTCCTGCAACTTTTTACTTTATCGAAATTTTTATTTTATTTAACATTTTTTTTTCAGGATTGAAGACGTTCTACACTGGCTCCCAAAAGTGTTCACACACCAACAAGAATCAATTAAAAACCTCATTATTTACCAATATATATTTTTATTTTTACATGAAAATTTTTTTCATAGCATATTTTTACAGTTCTTAATAAAGCAGTGAAGAATAAATTTTAATTACGATACAAATTATTTTTTTAAAAAATGACAATAAATAAAATTGCACAAAAATAGGACACAAAAGTGATCATACACTTTAAAAAAATATCACTAAATATGAAATTTCCTAAATTTTTATAAATGTTTAGTATTTAGTAGGATATCCTTTATTCTTTATAACAGCTTTTAAACGTTTGGGCATAGATTTAACTAAACGGTCGGTTACTTCTGTACCGATCTTGTTCCATTCTTTGATCATTACTGCTTTCAGTTGAATTTTCGATTTAATGTCGTGACTTCTTATTCGCACCTCTAATTCTTTCCAAATATTTTCAATAGGGTTTAAATCCGGTGATTGAGCTGGTGTTTTTAGGGTTTGAGGGCAATGATAGAGGCAAAAAAGACGAACATTCATGTCCGTGTGCTTAGGATCGTTGTCTTGGTAATACACAAAGTTGTTTAAAATGCCCAATTTTTGTGCTGACACTTTAAAATTATTATTGAGAATATTTATATAAACTCTATGATCCATTATACCATGAATGAATACTAAATTGCCTATTCCAGCCGCTGACATACACCCCCAAACCATGACACCTCCACCGCCATGTTTTACTGTTCCAACTAAATTCTTGGGATTAAGTTCTTCGTTTTTTTTTTTTTTTTTTTCCCCCCCATACAATGATTTTCCCATCCGACCCAAAGATGTTAAACTTACTTTCATCTGCAAATAAGACACGATTCCAATAGCTCTCTGGCTGGTTTATCATAGATTTGGCAAATTTAAGCCTAGCAATTCTGTTCTTCTGACTTACAAAGAATTTTCTTCGTGCAGAGCGGCCATGTATACCAGCATTCCGAAGAATTCTACGAATAGTTTCACAGGAAATAGAAGTTCCATTTGATTCATTATATTGTGAAGTAAACTTTATTGCACTCAGACGTGGATTTTTTAGAAATTTACTCACAATATTTCTTTGACTTCTAGCTGACAGAATTTGAGGGCGACCATTATGAGGCTTGTTTGCAATCCTTTTTCCCTCTCTGTAACGTTTTATTATGCTTTGCACCGTTGAATGAGGTAGATTAGTTATAGTTGCAATGTCTCTAATTGATTTTCCAGCTTTAAAATGAAATATAATTAATTTTCGTACGTCTAAACTCGTTTCTTTACGAATGCGCGTCATATCTAAGAATAAAGTAAATAGAATAAATAATTGTGATATTAAATACTGAAATCAAACGATTTTAGTGTATTTTTCAATTAGAAGAAAAATAAGCCGCAAAAGATATTTTTATAATGAATTTAAATAAATAATGTTTGGATGTACGAAGACTTTTGTGTTCTAATTTTGTGACATTATTTATTTATTTATTTTTTAGAACAATACTACTTGATTTTTTATAAAAATATTTGTTCAGTTTTATTAAGAACTATTTAAAGATGCTAATTAAAAAAATCAATTAATAAAATGCTTTATTAAGAAGTATAGAACACAATTTCTGCAAATTTCTTTAGTGTACGAACACTTTTGGGAGCCACTGTATTTTTCTAGATCTTAAAATATTTTCTACGCTCAAATTTTGTTTTTAATTTTTATAGGGTTTAATTCAACCAGGATTAATAATTTTTAAATTATTATAATATATCACATAAAAACAGCATACTTGTTAAAAAATGTATTCACTTATCATGGTAATCTTTTGTATCTGATATTGTTAGATTTAAATGTTGTTCATGGCAAATCAGAAATTATGAAAATAATAAGAAACTTGACTGGGAATTAAATTCCTCAATTTTTACATTAAAATTAGCACGATAAATAATAAAAAATTATAAAAACGTGATAATGATTTCAGATTAGTTTACTTTTTCTTTTTTTAAATAAAACATGTTAAGAAACTTTATCCATAAAATAAAAAGTACGCAAAATTTATTAAGTAACATGACGAAATTTTTTAAATTTCAAAAGAAAAAAAATTAAAATCATCATAAGATTAGAACTTGAGATTTCGATGAGTTTACGGTTTCAAAGCTCTCTAAGTTCAAAAAACAAATTTTTTTTAAATATCATGTTTGTCTGTGTATACGATAACTCTAAAACGACTTGAGCCAGATAGATAAAACTTATTATATAGTTTTTACATCACTTTTATTTAGAGGGTGTCTATCTGGTTGTCCGAATATAAAATTCTAAAATCTACAAAGCTATGAGATCTAGATGAATAAATTTTATTACGGATTAATAAGAAAACTGTGTATGGCTATCGAATTTAAAATCAAATTCGTCAATGAATTGACCTATACATTGGCAAGCATGTAAGTGTGGTAATTCAAAAGCGGACGTGTAACAACCGCATATAATAACTTGGACTTAATGATTAGCGATTAATCGCCAAAATTCGCAAGTTAACTAATCCTTCCGTAACTTTAATTCGCCAATGGTATGTGGTTATAATATAAAAGTGCATTTATTACTGAATATACGACAAAATTCCGAGGAGATTCCTCCCGCTGGTGAGTATTATTTAAAATTTTTAAAAATATAGATAAGATGACCATCCGTTATAAAGTTTTATTAATTTCTTGTCTCCGTATAATAAAAATTAAATAATTAATTTGCTAATAAAAAATTTTCTTCGTTTTACATATGATATAGTTGAGAGCACAATCCATGTACTGATGTTTTGGAATAGAGGTTCAAATACAATATTTTACATTTAATACAATAATAATACAATAATTTAAATACAATACTGAAATTTTCAATTCATTTTCCAATCGGAGCACATCCTTTATTAGCCACCGATGAGCAGCTTTTTAACCGAAATTAAAGAATCGTTTTAAATTGGACTTTTAATTCATTCCGAAATCAAAATGAATGCTTTAAAAAAAACTTTCATATTTGATCCCTTTTGTTTTATCTCTTCTACTACAAGTAGCATTTCCTAGCCCCGTCATAAGTTTACTCACACGTATGAATTCCTTTTCTTCGAATGAGAGAATCACACGATTGATCAGTTTTCTGTATTGAAGAAAATCCTTATAAACAACTTTATGGTATTTTAATTTTTATTCCTTTATTCGATGAATGAAGAATAATACTTTGAATGAAGAAACTATTCGATTCAATGAGCTGAAAACAGCATTAAAAAAAAATCCCCCCCCCTTTTTTTTGTCATTACGTGAGAGACAATTTTTTTATTTTTTGATCCCCCGGTAGGAGATTTCTTTTATCGTTTGTTGAAACTTGTTTTTAAGAGTGGTTGTATCTGAATGATAAGAATAAGAAGATGGCATCTGAATTTATGGTTTAATTAATTTTTTCGGCAAGGCAAGTGGAAATAATTTTTTCTTAAATATTGAAGAAAATTCTTACTATTTCTCACAAAGCTTCTGAGTAATAAACTTGTTCGGTAATGGTGATTTCATTTATTCGAGTAGTTTCTGATAAATTAAAGTAGATTTTAAAAATTTTGAGAAGAAACAATTAGAACTTTTTTTTCTTCCAAATTAGTAAAGAAATATTAAACAAATGGAAATCAATTCTAAATAATATAAATCAATTTCTTTATTTTTATTTTCTTTTAATAATTTTTTTTGTAAATGGAGAATAAAAATCTAAACATTTTATTATGAATGTTTCTATTCGAGTTTTGAATTAAATGAGAAAAATGTAATAAATTACCAAGTAATCATTATAGTAAAAGAATTTCTATTGTAAGTTAAACAGTTAAATGTTAAAAGAATTGCAATCAAACTTTTTTTCTGCGGTCCTTTTTTGTGCCATTTTATTTTTGTGTAATTTTTTATGTAGTATATGAATTCTAGTGGCGGTGTATCAGTACTCTTTACACGGTGTACATAACACAGTTGTGCTCTTTCTGTCAGTGTATATATGTACACTAATGCAATATGTATGGTTTACAAAGTAGACACGTATCACATCCACTAATTCCAAATTAAAGTAAATAATATATTTCAAAAATAAATCAACTCTAATAACTTCTAGTGATGAACGTGATTTTGAACCAGTTCATCACATTATCACGTTTTGGATTGCAATTTGTAGTGCAATTATGTACATTTTGAAAGTTTCTTCATGTTTAGAATAAGATATCAAATTTCTAAAAAAAAAAAATGTTTTAGTGGGAAATTCTTTTTTTCTTTATTTCGCAAGAACTTTCTCATTATTTCGTAGATCTTCGATAGATTATCTAAATGAAAAAAAGAACTTGTTATAGCTATTGATGAAATTATGGAGTATTTTTTATGTGATTTCTTTTCCACGCTCTTTATCTACCGCTAAAAGCAGATTTGACTGTATATCATAAGAAAATAATTTTGTGTTCAAATACGCATTAAACATTTGACAAAATATCAAACTTTTCATTTTTATACATTTAGACCATTTTAATCAACTCAACATGCAGCAACACATTTACCACAGATCACGAAAACATAAACTTTCTACTTTTTTAAATTTACTTATCATAATCTAACAAGTGCACATGCAAAACATATTTGTTTTTGGCATAAGGTTTTGTTTAAAACTGAGATCTAAACGTCAATATGTTAATTTTAATTACTCCGAATGTTCATAAAAAGACTTCGTAGAAGTTATCTACAAAAGAAAAAGAACTTAAAAACATCTTATGCCATACATTTTTATTTATTTTCTTATTTTGTATGACTTCGAAAGTAAAATATTTAACAATCCCCCCCCCAATGTGTCCAAACTCAGCCATTCAGAAGCGACTGCATCATCTTCAACCAACGAACGATGCCTTATGCAAGCAACACAACTCCAGCAAAGCAAAAGAAACTAATTCGGTTTACGCTCTACCACTTGACATTTTACAGGACAAAAAGCTTTTCAAAACAGCTTTTCTTTAGCCGAAGTCGTGGCGACTTTTTTTGTGGAAGCTCCTACTGCCAAATGAGCTTAGACAGGTTGACATGTTTGCCAGGATAGTTTTTTACTTGTATATTCTTCCATTCTATTGGTAAGGAATTGAACATGGAAGTTCGACATTTTATGTCTTTATAAATATAATAAACAAACATGGATTCATAATTCGTGTCAATTTAATCTACTCCTTTCTATTAAAATAAATTATTTACAATTTTTCAATTTTATAAGAAATTTTTATAAGTGTATTAAAAAAGTAAGAATGTTTTATCACAATTCTAGAGGTCAAAAGAATTTATAAAATCTTGAAGAATTAATAAGAGTATTCTAACAAAATTTAATTTTATAATTCTTCAACTAAAATGTAAATTTTTATCGAAAATTTGTGAATTTTGTTTCGTATAATAATTTTTGTGACTTCATTTTCTTATTATATAGTTCAGCACTTCATGCTATTAAGATTTTTTTAACCTCCAGATTTTTATTAAAAAATAAATTTCTACAATTCAATACATCAACCAAACCTTGTTTTGAAACACTTTGATTTTTATTATTTTCTTCTTTTTAATTTTCAGTATATTTCATGATATATTGTTTTAAATATGTTTACTTTCATATTTTTGTTTTCAAATTCAGTTTAACTTTCACAGCCATGTGCGGAATTTATTCTATTCCCTTCTATTAATGTAAATAATATAAGTTAAACAAGTTTCTATTAGGGTACTAACAAGTTTTATGACAACTTATTATTCATTTACTTAAAAAATAGAAGTATTTTTATCTCAAATCTGGAGGTCAAAAAAAAAAAATTGGGAAATTGTGAAGCATTCATAAAAATAGTCTTCCAAGCAGGTATTTGTGTAAATCTTAAATTAAATTTTATCCTAAATATGAAAAATTCTTTGAATGAATTTCATTGCTTTTTTTTTGTATATTTCAGCGATCCTCGTTTTTAAGATATTTATAATCTGCAGATTGTTAGTAAAAAGTTATTTTCTACCTCTCAGTCCCTCAATAAAATATTTTTTTAAAAAAACTTCATTCTTATCATTTTCTATTTTTTTATTGTCTAATGCATTTTCTGATGCATAGTTTTATACATTAAACTGACTTATATGATATTTTTTTTCAAATTCGTTTTAACTTCCCTCCATACATATAGAACTAAATTTTAATAAGAATTTTTTATTAAATGTTAATTAAATTGATAATCGTTCAATATTTCAGATTTTCTGTAACATCCAGAAGTAAGTGCAAAATCGAATTTAAAAGATTCCATATTTACCTACTTCAAACAAATTAAATTGAATAAAAATAAGTAAAAATTACGCACAGAAGTACGGAAGTTATAGAAAAATTTTGATTCAGTTTTCGAAGATTCAGAGAAGATTTATTATTTAGTTTATTTAAACAAGTAATTGTACATTGTGGGAAACGATTTGGATGGAGATAGGATATTGAATGATGACCTCTAGAATAAACATTGATCGCATACGTTTAGAATGAAAACTGCTTTTTGCAAATAAAAAGAACTGTAAAGAAATAGATTCAGTTACAATATAAAAATCATATGTAACTCTTACAAGATTTATGATGATTGGTTGTAAATTTATTTCTACTAAAATATATCATTTTGAAGGATAAAGTAAATCAAATCTTTTCATATGCAGCCTTGCTTCTTTTAATTTTAATACAAAATTTTTTAATAAGACTAGATTTATGTATTATAACAACGCTTATACAACCGTTATATCGCTACAAATTACACGTGACATTAATAAGACAAATAACAATCATTTCCTAAAATGGGCATACGTATCGTTCTCACGAGTATAATTAGTGAAACTCATGTGCATCAATTAGCATGGTTTGTAAATGATTATAGGTATGTAGTTTGATAGATTGTGCACTTATATTGTGCCTACGAATAAGAAATCCAAATATATTAATAATTTGAGTCCCTGAAGATATTACAGCGCTTTTACGAATAAAAAATTTTCTCATATATTGAACCCATCAATTTGACAGGTATCCAGGTAAAAGGTATAATGCAAGCAATTACTTGAAATTTAAGGACCTTGGGAAACAAATTCAACTAAATAAAAATTCCAGTGTATACTTAATAATCAATTTACATTTCTGTTACAAAATATTAATGTTTTCGGATATATTTAATAAAAAAATTTTGAATACGTCAATTTTATAAGTTCTATAAATATAACTTCAAGAAGTTTTTTTTTATTTATTTATTTATATTTTTTCTTTAATATATTGTGAAAAATATGTATTATGAAATGAAAAACTCGACTTCTAATGAATGATAAAGTTTTTGTCTTTCAGAAAAACTTCTGAAAAAATGGGAAATTTTGATTATATATCCGCAGAAATTGCTCTAAAAATTCACCTCATAAATATCTTCAATCGGGGAAACGTATAATATATAAATATAAAACATATTTGTTCATGTAAATGAAAAATAATTCAATGTTGTTAGAAAAGAT
>JAPMOR010006556.1:22209-37067 GCA_026543865.1 Argiope aurantia
TACCAATGGAATCTCATTTATAATTAATAAGAAATGACTAGACTTTTATAAATAACTGTCATGATTAATTTTTAATGAAATAGCAGCACATGCTAATTCTGTTTGACACTAAAATGATTGCATTAAAATCTGTAAATCGTGTTTTTGTTACTTTCTTAAAGAAAGGAAATTTTATTCTCGTTGAGACTAAATAAATATTATTTGTAATTACTAACTTGAAACCGTTATCTTCTTTCATTTATATGGCAACAAATACTAACGAAAATTTAGATATCAAAGCGTTTAGAAAATTATGTTATTTGATCTATTTTATAAATTACGAAACATGTTAGCTCAGATACGACTCAATGATAGCGACTGCATGATAAAAGAGAAAAATAAGTTTAAATTAAGACGGAAAGATTTAAATCCACCTTTTATGACATTCATTTAGTATTAAGCCAACAAATACATTGCACCTTCCAGGAACCATGCACGTCGGAGCAAAAGAATGGGTATCTTGCATGTTATCACTCGAACAGCAGCGCCCGGTAGTGGGTTTTTAATATATCTTTTCTTACATTGATTTATAAATGCAATTTTTCTTTCCTGTATTGACAATATTGAACTATTTGTACATTCGGTCGACTAGTAGAATCAGCAAAAAGTTGCTTTACAGCCGCCCGGGTGTCGGACCCAGCACAGAATAATGCGAAACTTGCACTTTACCTCTACACCAGCTGAGCTCGGTCGCAGGATTTTAATACATCTTTTCTTACATTGATTTCGAAATGCAATTTTTTTTTCACGTACTAGCAAACTCGAACTATTTCTACATTTGACAGATTGTTACAATCGACAAAGAGTTGCTTCGCTCCGCAGACGAGTCGAACCCGGCGCACAGGAATGGGAAGCTTGCATGTTACCACTACACCAGCGGAGCTCCATAGCGGATTTTTAATACATCTTTTCTTACATTGATTTATAAATGCAATTTTTCGATCCTGTCTTGGCAAATTTGAACTATTTGTACATTCGATCGACTAGTAGAATCAGCAAACAGTTGCTTTGCGCAGCCCGGGAGTCAAACATGGCACACAATAATGGGAAACTTGAACGTTATAACCACGCCAGCAGCGATCGATAGTGGTTTTTTAATACATCTTTTCTTACAATTATTTATAAATGAAATTTTTCTTTCCTGTATTTCCGAAAGTGAACTATTTGTACATTCGATCGACTAGTAAAATCAGCAAACATTTGCTATGCGCCGCCCGGACGCGAACCCGGCGCTTAACAATGAGAACCTAGCATGTTACTTCTACACAGCTGCGCCCGATTGCGGGTTTTTAATACATCTTTTCTTACTTTGATTTATAAAAGCAATTTTTCTTTCCGGCATTAGCATAATTAAACTATTTGCACATTCGTTAGATTAGTAGAATCAGCAAACATTAGCTCGGCGCCGCCCGGGTGTCGAACCCGGCGCACATGAATGCGAATCTTGCATGTTACCACTACACCAGCGGAGCTCGATCACGGGTTTTTAATACATGTTTTCTTACACTGATTTAGAAATGCAATTTTTCTTTCATGTATTTTGAAAACTGGACTATTTGTGAATTCGAAAGTTTGTTAGATTCTCCAAACAATTGCTTCCAGCCGCCCTGGAGTCGAACCCGGCGCACAAGAATGGGAATATTGCATCTTAACACTGCGCCAGGGGCGCTCGATAGCAAATTTTTCATACATCTTTTTTTATATTGATTTAGAAATGCAATTTTTCTTTTCTTTATTGGCAAAATTGAATTATTTTTGCATTAGATAAAGGAGACAAATCAGTTAACAATCGCTTTGCGCCTTCCGAGAATCGAACGTGGCGCACAAGAATCTGAATAAAGGTTTAACGAAAAAATCATTATTTTGAATTTTAACTTGTTTCCTGAAAAGTTTCCTTTTAGTGTATATAACATAAATTATAAATATGAATAGGCCTTCTGGTGTCGCAAGGATCCTAAATTTTTATAAAATTGAAATTCTGCTATATTAAATTTTTTAACGAAATATTCAACTTTTGATCTTTAATTTATTATAGCGCTAAAAATTTGCCTTTTGATATGCATATAACAAATAAAAATTATTAAAAATATTAGAGTACATATTGAGGTACGCATGGACGTAAACCTTTCATGAAAACTCGCTTTTTGCTTCTTTTTAAATAATTTTTGCGTGCCCCGATTATGAAATGTAAAGCTTTAAATGGGTATTGTCATATGAATAAAAGTATAAAAACAGTTTTACTCTTACACTGACATGGAACTGAGTCATTGTCGGAGTTGTTGTTACTGATTAAGGTAAGATTTATCTGTGTTCAGAGACAAGCACAAAGCTGGTTTCAGTTCAGTAGCTTTGACGAGTTCAGCTGAGTTGGCGTCGCCGCTCCATCTATTGTGTAGCTGATTAACGTAACAGATTGGTTATTTTGTGCGTTTATGTGCTTTGCTGTGAGTAAAAATGGCCCAATCTAAATTAGTGAACACAAGACAAATATCATAGTGTCTTACTTTTGGGAAATTTAGTGATTTGCTTGAGATTGAACCCACTACTTACGAATCTAGTGCTGCTGTTATATTAGACATAACCTCAAAATTGCTTCAGAGATGTACCCTCCTGTAAGCGAAATATGTTACACTTTAGTTCCCATAATAGAACAATATTCTATTCCCTTTGCTTCTAGCAAAAGAATTTCACAAATGATAAAAGCTCTTGATGTTACATGCCGAAATTTAATAAAGTCTAAAAGCAGAAAATGTTGAAAAGTCTGATTTAAACCTAACAGAATTTAGAGAAGAAGTTAGAAATTTTTTTGTTATTGCTGACTTGCTTAAAAGAAAGAAAAGGGCTAGTTATGGAATAAAAGTTTCTAAACGATGAATGTTCTAATGGATGGTGGAAAATGGTTACAAGTCATATAGATGTTGCTACCACAAGCACTTTGAGGAAGAAAGAAGTCAGGAAATGTAAAGGACTACAGAGTAGTTAAGTTTAATCAAGAACGGACAAAAAACACTAGTGCATCAGAAACCTTTATTGTTGAGAATGACAACATTGAGGAACTATAGTGTTCTTTACAAAAAGAGGCAAACCAACCAGATCCATCAAATAGACAAGACAGATATAACTATTAGGTGCCTGTGTGGTTTACTATTAAGTTAAAACTTTCATGTACTTTTGGTTACATCTTTTTAACCTTATCTCTTATTCTATCTCTCTGACGATTTCGATAAATTTATAGACCAGATTATTCAACGCAATGGGTATTTAGCTGCATCAGAAAATATTCTTTTGTCCATGCTAAGTGATGGACGTAAAATTCAAAGAGAACTTAGTTTACAATGTGTTTTAAAAGTGTGAACAGAAAGTAGAGAAAGTGACAACAGCAAGTAAGTTCCAAAGATAAGCTTCGCTGCTCAGGATTATATTGACATGATCTCATGGCTTGAAAATGAGGTAACTGAATCTCACTTGCTAAAAGATATTTCCAGTGACTCTCTCAAAGACTTTATACGGAAGGCAACTGAAGCTGAAGATAATATATTACAACCAGAATTTTTTTAAACATTTTTTCGACTAAAGGCTAAATTTTCTCCACTATTGCCAAACTAAAATCAAAGAAAAAATTTTAAAAGCCCTTTTTTATAATTTCCATTTATTTCAATTTTTTTACAAATTAAACGTTTTTTGTGGTACTTCAAGATAATGTAATATTGCAACCAAATTATTAAAAAATTATTTTTGAACCTAAAAGGCATTTTGCATGTTACGCCAAAGGCACTCGATAGCCAGTTTTAAACACACCTCTTCTGAAATTGGTTTGGAAATGTAATTTTCATTTCTATATTGTCAAAGGTGAACTATCTGTGCATTCGAAAAAAGAGCAGAATCAGCCAACAGTTGCTTTGCACCCCCCGGGAATCGAGTCGGCTCACAAGAATGGGAATTGTGCATGTTATTCTTATTATGAAAGAAAACTGTATCATGTTTTAAAAAAAATTCTTTTTATATATTCGTATTTTAAATTATCAGAATAATGAATATAAATAATTGAGTATAATGCATTTTTCTGTCTTTTAAAACGTGTCATCAGGGGCAGCCTTTGTTGCTTTTAGCAACGCATGTGGTTAATGTTAGTGATTTATTATGAAATATGGAAGAAAGTGTAAATTTTCAGTCCATGCATTATCTCTAGTACACAGTGAGATTTCTTTAATATCCCAGTACACAATACTAAACGCTATTATTTTGAAAAAAGGTTAAAATACAATGAGTGGAAAGTCTGAACTTAGTTTAGCTGCTAATAAAAAATAAAAGATTTATTTATAATAATGTCCCGTTTTAAAGTAACACTAAGGGACCGACCTCGTAATTTTAAGCCTTGGTCAGATTGCGAGGAAGAGTTGTAAGCTTTCAGCCCCACTATCCAGACTTTCACAGAACAGCAGCAGGAGGAAGTTTGGTTCAGATGTATATATGGTGCATAAGTTTCAGTTACACGACGACTCTTCAGTGGTGTCGGGTCTCGAACCTGAAACCTTTCTGTTCCACATCAGCAAGCCAATGTAACGCTCTGCAGAACATAAAAAAATGGAGTCTGAGGTTAGTTTTAAACCTTTCTCCCATATTTTGGTCATCACATTATTAGTTAATTTTTTATATTATTTTTTGTGAAACTTTTCTGCAAATTTACTTTATTAAGCTTGTCACATCTTGTAAAGAACTAAACATTTTTCTTTTACATCAGCTTTGTAACATTTCAGGAATACACTTACATTAAATAATGATTACAGAGATGTTTTAAAAAGAAATAAAAAACCGAGCAATCATCATCTGATACCAATAATATACGGACGAAAGAAAGTACAGCATTACTCTGAAAGAAATTAGGCCAATTATGTTTTCGTTCGAAACTACCGACCTCATGATGTGGTTATTGCATTTTCTTTTACTGTGTAATTTTGTCTTAAGAGAAAATGCTCTAACCCTTAAAAAATCATCTAAAAATGAGCGCATAAAAAACAAGTATAAGAATCACGTTCCAAAAGAATAAAGAAGCTTCACATCTTATCACGCCCATTTAAAGGAGAAAAAATTTTGAAAAAAAGTGAAACATCGTATTCCATTCATCTGCATTCATTTCGAATGATACAAAAGGAAATATATAAAACCATTTATTTAACTTTCGGATTTTTTAGAACTACAGTAAAGCACATCGTTTAAGGCGATAATCTCTTTATTTAAATCACACATTATAATAACGTAGATCTGTAGAATTTGACAATAAGATTTCATATTCATTGCAGAATAAATCATTTTGATCATGATTTTTAACAATTCTGATAAATTTTGAAGTTCCATATCAAAACATTTGAATAAAATTTCAATGTAATTATAAACTTTTTAATTCCAAGAGCATTTTTAAATAACCATATAGACACACTTTTTGATTTTCATATTTTTATTATATAAAATATAAAGGTAAAATAAAATTATGAACTTTAGATACATTGAGATGAGCTGATGCTTAAATTTACAAATACTTTTAATACAATTATTCAATAAGCCTGTTACAAATATATTAAAAATATATATTTTATATGATTTTGAAAATGGTCAATCCGATGAAAGAATTTACGTTTCATTAAATCTGTTTTAAGTGATTAAGAGATATCGTTAAAAAAACTTGGACGTAATTTATATTCTTATTTGGGATTTTAATATATATGATTTTGCTTGTTCGCAGATGATTCCCGAGATTGGAAAAATGCTACATCATTCATGATTAATCGGAAATTTGATTCACTTATTTAACATGCAGAGATGCTTTTAGCCTTGTTGGTGGCCTGCCACTGGATAAATTAAGAGTGTCTCGAATAGAGATATTCAGCAATGGGCTTTAAATCCAAACAAAAGGTAACATCACTACGAAAGCCATTCAAGATACCCCAAGAATCCATTCTCAATGATAGATGGGTAAAATAGAGATACCCATTCAAGGAAATGAACTTCCAAACACTACAGTAAGATCATCAGGAAAGTTATCCAAAATTATCCAAGAATCCAGTCTCAATACTGGATAAATAAAAACGTCTCAAACATAAGAATTCGGGTAATGGAACCAAGCACTCATCCTGCAAGTGCGATCACTAGGAAAACCATTCAAGATAATCCAAAAATTCCAATACTGGATTAAAAATTATGCCTCAAATAAAAGCTTTCAAGTACAGGAATCAAACTCCAAACTGCAAGTACGATCACTAGGGAAGACATCCAAATAGCCCATGAATTCAGTCTCAATGCTGTAGGAATAAGAATGTCTGAAGTAGAGGTATCCAAGCAATGGAACCAAATTCAAAACTGCATGTTCTGTCATCAAAAAAAAACCATCCATGTTATCCAATTATTAGTTAAAACACTAAATTTGTTCTAATTTCTTTTTAATTTAAGTATTTTTGTTATTTTTCTGTATATTGAATTTGAACATCTTCACTTGTGTACTAAACTTTATTAGCTTTTTTTATTTTATTGTAATTTTTGAAAAATGTATATAAAAGGATAAAAAATTCACAATACAGTTGCAAAACGAAGTACTTAAAGAATAAAAAAATTAATAAGAAAAATATGAATAAGACGAATACCGTAGGGAATGAATCAGAAAAAAACTTTATTCCCAGGATGCTGGTTTTCAGAAAACAACAGCTGGGAGAGAAATAGGCCTACAAAATTCCCTTAGTAAAAGGTATGACCTCGTCCAGTTGCAATGGTTGTGTAATGACAATTTTTCATGTCCAAAATAATATTACCCTGCAATGCTTAAGGCAATAATCTCATTTCTCTATAAGCATTTCCATAAATTGCCTGCTGGTGTTTCTGGAGAATAGAACTGTACTGAAAATAACTCTCCAAAACATCCCAGGCATGTTCAGACGGATTTAAATCGGGGGAAGACGCTGGAGAATCCATTTGACGTATATCTTCAATTTTCAGAAGTACCTGAACAAAAAGAAGCTTTTGTTGTCATTCGTTATTGTATATAAACAAAAAGTCTCGATCTACGGTACTTCAAAACTGACACACATAAGGCAGGATACATTCATCACAGTAACAATCTTTGGTCAATAAACATTTATCAAAAATGTGTATTTCCGTTCTTCATCATTATGCCCTCTCCACAAAAGGAAAACCATGACTAGCCAGCAGTCTCTTTCCCTGATGTTAATGAGATGAAAACTTGTACCTCTCTCGACATATATCAAATGACATCGAAAATGGTTTGTGAGATCAAAACTATTCTCTTATCTGCAAAGAGAACATGGCCTCATTGAAAAGATCTCCAATTTTTGTGTTCATTATACTGTTGTAAATGATGCTGCCTATAACCTACCATCAATGGTATATAGCGTTTTAATGTCGGACGAATAGAATACTTTTAAGCCGTCATCTGGACGCAGTAAGATAGCATAAACATTAGATCACGATACATGCACAAGGGCTGTGAAATGTTGTCAACAAGGTTTCGGTTTCTTTTTGCCAGAAAGGTGATAGATCGCCATCTATTGCAATTTATTTCTTTTGCCATTCATCACCAATATATTTTACAGCTGGGCCACTACTCTGGAAAGGTTTCCAAGGGCATGAAACAAAAACATTCGACATCCTGCGGGAGAAGGGGCACTTTTATGCAGTCATCCGGACACAATGCGACAGCCTAGTCTGTTAATCGCAATATCGAAACAAAATCTGCATGAAACCAAATCTTTTCCGGTTTTAAACTCATCGCAACACCCATCAAACGTTGCTATTCTTCCAATCTCCCGATTACTCTATCTTTTGTAAATGAGTCTTGATGATTTTTTCTGGCTGTTTTGAGCTCAGGTGTCGTCCTCGTCATCTGACCGCGGTTCAAAATTACGAGGTCCGTCCCAAAATAGCCCTAGTATTGCTTCAAACGGTACGTTAATATAACTAAACTAAACCAAACTAAACTAACTAGCTGTTTTGAGCAAACGATAAAAAACAAGATTTTTCTCCATCTTTTAAGTAGCCTCGCACAGCGCGCCTGACTCTATGTGTTTTGTGGAACACTCGCAACACCTGTAACGTCATGATCCTGATATTTTCATATGCGCAACTTTACTGCTCATTTGGTGTTTTATTGCAATAATCACAAACTAATTTTTTTTTCTATTTCATAGCTGTATGATGAAAAGTTACTTTATTGTGTAAGTTTTGCACACTAGTGTATCACTCCGAATATTACTTCTTTGGTATTTATTATTTGTTTGGTAATTTTTATTTTATATTACTGTAATGGTGATTTTATCAACAGAAGTGCCTTAGTCTAAAATGAAGTTTTAGTTTGAATTTACATCTAAAAATCAAAATGACTATGGAAGCAAGGAGAATTTTATTATCATTATACTTCCAATTTCGAGCTAATTTTAAAGTTTGAATTGATAATATACATTCTAAAGAGAATAATTAACATAATATTCATAAATGTGTTTGTGAAAAAGGATTCTTTGCTTTTTCAAATAAGGTATAATACAACGTTGTTTAACATTCGATTTCTAATTAAACAAACATAAACTATTTAAAAAAATTCCGACAGTGTTCATTAGCTTTTTAAATATTTATCGATAGCAAAAACTTTATTAATTCTTTAACATAGATAGCTTCATAAAAACTAAATGTAGAGCAAAAGATTCATTGAAATTATTCAAAGTGTGACAGGATTCAGATACTTATTTAAATTCATAAAATTGATACGAAAATCTAATAGAATAATTTGGAAAATAGTTTCAAACTATTTTCATAAATAGATTAAAACTCACCATCGTTACAAAAATAAAGTAGATGTAATAAAAATAAAAACAAAATGAAAAACTTTTCCATCTCCAAGAAATTGAAGCATTTTTAGAATTTTTAATTACAGCAAATCAGGCATTTCCGGTTAACATAGCATCTTTATTACGGAGTATTTAAAATCCTTACTTATTCCTGTTTTAATAAAAATATTCTCATTTTATATTCAAAGTTGTAACTGTTAATGGCATCACATCTCCAGCAGGACAGACAAAGTTTCGCTTCTAATCTCGATGTCATTCCACCTCTTCTAGTTCGAAAAGTTCACTTGCAGGAGGGGGGGGGGGTGAGTGAGTGAGATCTTTCTCCGGAAGCGTCAAAAGGATTATTTCCTCATTGTGAATGACATTTACATTGTGGATTATTTCAAGCCAGCAGGTGTTTAATGAAAAGGGAATTAGAGGGAGTGTCATATTTCTCCCGGTCTTAGTTCTATTTTCTCGATTTCATAGGATTACTGTTTTAATTTAATCGAGGAAAAAGCAAACGAATTTTAGTCTTGATATTTAAAAATTCTTCTCGTTGTAAATTCTATTCGGAATTGGATATTTTTACTGATTCGTCGAATTTCGAAATTTTCGAGTACATTGAAAACGGTTTATTTAATTGATTGATGAAACTGATTCATAACTTCAAGCATATAATTTGTCATAAACTTCTCCATTTTTCTGCTCTACATGACTTGTTTCCATTTCATTGAATAGGAATTACTTTTTAAAGTATAATTTTTTCCGTATACCAAAAAGTAGAAATATTCTATTTTACTTTATTTTCTGTTTTTTTTTCTTTCATTTATTATTCACATATTATTCATAAATGTCATGGAGTCTTGAAAAATATCCTCAAATTCATTTCCAGGTGGCGCCACTCGTATGGAAATACAATTTAATTTAGTTAATGAATTAATAAACAATTATTCTGGAAATATAGGGCAATGTTTTTTATCCACAACATGCAAATAAACTTATTTTTAGTACATGAAGTAGTATGATAAAACTTAAGTATAAAATTCTATTTTTCTGCATTCTAAACATTTAAAAGGGAATAAAATGTGTAAAAATAAGAGTGGTTTAGTATAATAGTTTAACACACAAATATGGAATTAAATTCTTTTTGTAACTGGTTCGTTCTGTTTCGTGTTTTGGGGGTATTTTCAGTGAACACTTTCAGAAAAATTGACTTTTTTGTTTAGTGAATGTTTGCTTGTTGTTTCTTGTTTCATTCATAACGAATAGTGAAAGATGAAGAAAATTCATAAAAGTAGAGTTTTATATCAACAAATAACTGGAATTTTCAACGCTGTTCCAAGGAATCTGATAAATGGTGCCTGAATGTCCAACTGCAATTCTTTCAGTAAATCTGTGCGCACATTATACTAAAATTGTAATGCACGAGGCAAACGGCACACATTCCCTATTAACCATTCCTATATATAAAGGCTGTTTACTCTTTCCTTTCGCTATTGGTAAAGATTATCCATAATGGTAGCAATTTTTCCTCTTCTGGTGTTGTAAAAGGATGAAATTACATTACATATGCAAGTCACGAAAATATTATTTGAGTTTTTTTTTAAATTCCAAAAGTACATTCTATTAGAATAATTTGTCTCGTTCCTTATTAATTATAATCGAACTTCGTCCTAAATAATTGTATTTGTGGACATATTTCTTCTCCCTGTAACTAATTTGTCCTTTTTAAGATTAATGTATAATTATTTATTCATAAAATTCCCTCCTTATTCAAATCTAATATTTGGCACCTTTTAAAACCCCTAGACACCTGCTCAATTTAAATTAAATTGCATTTTTCCAATGGGTTGTATCTTGAAACTTGTATCTTGAAACAACTTCTTTTCTCGATTGAAAGAAGATATTTCGCAAGCTGTGTTTTGTATGACTTTTCAATGATGCCATACAGAAAAAAAAAATATTTTATTGACTGGTGAAATTGACTTTTAATTTCTGGAATGTAATTTGGCTCAGGCTTAATGAATAAAAAGTGTCTAAAAAATTTTAACCTCAAATTTGATTTGTTTGTGTTATATTATATACATATTAATTCATTAAATAATAAATAACAATCTTATTTACGAATATAAAAAAAAGGAAATTTTTGTAACAAAATTTCAAACAAACATTTATTTATTGTTTTATAGCACAATATAAAGTATTTTAATTTAATTCTAAAATAATTTAAAATTATTCCCCAAGCGATTTTTTTTTCATAATATTCAAAATGATTTATTGTTAATCATCTGCTTATAACTTATTCCAAAAATTTGTGATTTCATTTATAATCAAGAAGAAATAGACGTCCTTTTTAATAATTTTTATATTGAGAATTATTTAAAGGTTATTTTAATAATTTTTTACAAAGGAAGGAGTCTTTGCTTCGATCTTTTTTAATAATTAAAATTTACATATTTTTAAAAAATTCAATTATTGGGAAAAAAATATTGCATGACTCTTAAATGATTTTAAAACACAACTATTAATGATCAATTAATTAAATTAAATTTTATTTTTATATAAAAGGTTCCACCTAATAAAAAATTTTGAGAAAAAAAATTATTTCAAAATAAAAATAATATCTATAATAATGTATTATAAAGTTCTTAAAAAGAAAATTTTTGAATTAAAACTGCCAGTTTATTACTATGAAATATAGTTATTTTTAAAAACAGAATAGATGTGACACTAATGAAAAATAAATGATTCAAGCACTAAAACAATATATTAAAAATTAAAAAATAATTCTCATTAGAAAGTTTTCTTCATAATTGGTGATGCTAGATGATTTAAAATAGAACGTTGAATAAAAGTTAGGCCATATCTGAATTTTATGCATTAATTTAATAAATTCCACACGAATATGATGCATAAAAGGTTCTGAAATTGATGACTAAGGAAAGTTATAACTAAATTTCACGGATATTAGTGAGAAAAAGAAACCGTAATTGAAGGAAATGTTGTAACAGAGTTAGGGCTAACATAGTTTTAAGTTCGAATGCTTCTTAAATAGTTCAAAGATTAGAATATCTTCTAAAATAGATACCAATACCGGAGTGTTAAAAATAGATATTCTGCAAATGAAAATTGAATAAATACAATATATAGCGTCCAAAGCAATCCAATAAAGAGCAGTATATATCAGTATTATCTTGAAGAGTATCGATATATCGAGATAGAGATTAGCAAAACTACAATATGTGATAAAATACACTCATGTCCATAAGTTAAGGATAATGCAAGTTCAGGAAAAGAAAGAGTCAAAGGCAAAACAAATGTGACTTATTTGTAAAGCCTATTTATTAAAAAAAGGTAAAGAGTAAAAAAGATGCTATATGTTTGATATCAATTATAAAAATTGTGCTGAGTATCAAATTATCTATCTGATCTTGGGGATTATTACACCATTCATCAAGCAATGCTCTCCGAAGTTCCGGTAGACAAGTAGGAAGTGGTTGATGGGCTGCAACTCGTCATTCCAATTAAGTCCCACACATGATTTACTGGATTCAAGTCCGGTGAGAATGCTGGCCAGTCCATACGGGTGATATCCTCAGATAGAAAGCATTCTTTTATGATGTTTGCAAGGTGAGGACTAGATTGTCATTCATAAACACAAATTCTTAGCCCACGGCGGCCAGAAACAAACGTACATTTGTTCCAGAATGACGTCCCGATAGATTTGGCCTGTCATGGTTCCAATTTTAACATGCAAGTCGATTCTGGAACCCAGAATAATTCCTCTCCAAACGAGCAATCCTGCACCACCGTAACGGTGTCGTTCAATGATGTTCTCTTAGTGGTAACGGGTATCTGGCTCTCTCCATATGAAAGTCCGGCGAGAATCAGACTGCAAGCTAAACCTGGACATCTTATGTTAAGTTTTTTTTTTTAATTTTGTGTTAGTATTATTTAGTAATCTCAAAGAATTGCAAAGTAATTTCTAAGGGTTACTGAGTGATGTCAGCAGGAGGATTAATAATCTAGCGTTAAAAAAACAGTATATGAACAATAAAAATACTATAATTTTACTTACATGTATACTTCTCAAACTATCTACAAACAATAAATAACAAGAAAGATTTATTTTAATAAATAAATATTTTGAGAACATTCGATGTTGTAGATATCATAAGTGTTTTTTATTAAAATTTCTTCATGCTTTTAACTGAAAGCGGCAGGAAAATATGACTAAATGGAGATACCTTAAAGCGAATCGCTACATCCTCTAATGTATTTGGTAAGTGCATACCAAAATGTATAAGATTTTATTGAAATGTTTTTGAGAAATTAATATAAATATCTGGAATAATCAAATTTTGGTTGAATAGACAGAGAATTAATACAAATTAATCAAGTATTAATCTTGTAGAATTATTGCTTTATAGAATTCCTTGCAGAATTTTTCATTATGACTTTTATAAAAGAATGCACGAATTTAAACCAACTAAATCAATCACTACTGGTTTCATTATTTCCGGCTTTACTTTTATTTGTTTTCTAATATTGAAACTGATGTATCTGTATATCTATCATACAAATGCTAAAGAAGAAGAGTGTTTTAGAATCCACAAAATTCATATTTTACTTTTAGCTTAAAATAAAATTCGAATTTTTCACTAAAATTTACCTTTACAACATAATCGGATACTTTTATAAAATGTTAAAGAAAAGTTCCAACTTAAATCGAAACATCAAAACAAGTTCATGATTTGAAATTGATTACCCATCTAATTTTCTCTTATTTACTAAAATTTACTTTTAATTATAGAAAAAACAACGAACACGCGAAAAAGAATTAATGTGGGGGCACTAACGCAGTCACTAATACAATATAAAATATCATTTTAAGCTAAACTTTAAAATATTTTTTATAAAATTATTAAAATAAGAGAAAAATATATATATATATCTCTAGATAATTATTATTATTATTATTTTGTATTTTAATGTGATGTGAAAACATATATTTTATATTGTAATATTTTCTTATTTTATGGAAAAAAAGATGAAAAAAATTCTAATAATTTATGTTTTAAAAGTTACGTAAAATCTCAAAAAAACCTTTCTTAGAACAAACTACACAAAAAAATTTGACAACTAGCAGAATTTAATAATATAGTAAAATATTTTAATAATACGGAAAAGTTACAAAATCTTTTTGTAAACTTCGATCATAAAATCAGTGGGAACTTCTAAACATTGTAGCATATTCTATAATTATGGTATTATTCTAGAGAATTCACACTTTGCATAGCTTTTGTGTAGAATGGTTATGAAATATTAACCTTGGGCTCGAATTCAGCATTTTTACTGAATCTATCGCGTGATCCTTCGAAAGTTTTGTTACACTGAACTATAAAATCTTTTTATCATTTATTAAATGCTATATTATCATATATAGAATAGATTATCATTACTATTAATATTATCATATTAATAGATTATCATATCATATCATTCTTACTAGGTAATTGAGCATTACCTACTAAATTCAATTATTAGTTATTATTAATATTATCAATTATTTTATTTATTTATCTTCGAATTATTAGTAGAAATGTTTAATCGAATTTTATATCATACATTAAATTTTTTTTATAAATCAGGAAAAAAATATTTTTTGCACTTTCAAAAATTATTTAGTAGTGTAATCTAATTATTCCAAAAACAACAAGATTTCTAAATTTTTGGAGCAACTGAATGTTTCATTTTTATTTAGAAATTAAAATTGGGGATGATTTGATGTATAAAGTTATTCTATATAAAATATTTTTGAAAGTGCAAAAATATATATCTAAAACATTATATATTTTTAAATATATTGTTTTTGACACATTTTGTAATTGCATTTCCTTTTAAGATATATTTATGAATTCTTATTAAGAAAATATATTTATACTTTTAAGATATATTTATATATTTATAGATAGTATTTTAAGATATATT
>JAPMOR010006556.1:37077-62527 GCA_026543865.1 Argiope aurantia
TTTTAAGATATATTTATATATTTATAGATAGTATTTTAAGATATATTTTCATAAATAATATTTTAAGATAGAATTTTTAAGTATATTTATACTTTTAAGATATATTTATACATACATTCTTACATATGACATTTATACCTCGTAGCCTCAATAGCTGATCTGAGATCGTTATAGTTTTTATATTTCAAACATTTCTCTCACAAATAATGCAACTAATAATAAATAAGCTAAAAATGCCATAAAATATCAAAAATAATAGGAAATATTGCTATTAAAATAATAATAATAAAGGCCATTATGTTAATAATAATAATAATGCTATAAATAATAAATAAACGAAAAGTGGTTTAAAATATAAATAATAATTATTATTATTTCTATAAAAATAATCAGAAAGGCATAGCAAATGCATCCCATTTTATAGCATATTAATAATAACAATAATGCTATAAAAATAGCAATAATAAATACTATAATAATGCTATAAATAGTAATATTAATATATAATTAAATAAATTTTGCACCCAAATATTCAAATATGCAGTATTTCGTACATATATATGTATATATATTTTATATGTACATATAACAGGTACATACAGAATGTACTTATACCTCATCATATACTTCGTACATAATGAAGTATAAGTATATTTATTAGTTCATTAATAGTGTGCTCCATGTAACACTCGTCCTTTGCAGTTGTAGCTTCACGTTCAGATATGATATTTACTTACTTCTTAATGCTTATTCCATTATTTTAGAAATATAAATACTTAGGTTTTTAGTTTTTGTTATTATAGAAGAAAAAAAATTCGCAGGTACAGTTCTTCTGCTTTTATATAAGCAGAGAAAGTTCCAGAATACTCTTCTGGATACAGTAAGAAAAGTCCAGAACACTTGTCTGGTCAACTAAAGAAATGTCCAGTATCTTCTGGAACATGAAATAAAGGAAAACATAAAATCAAGGAATTAAGTATTTACGTATACCATTAATCTCAGTGTCGCCAGCGGGATTCGAACCCAGATCTCTTGATCACAAGACCAGTTCCATGACCATTCGGCCATGGAGATTCGACAGTCTTTCTTCAATGCGGCATTGCTCCCTCCTTAGAAGAACAGCGTCTCGATGTTATGACATTTCATTGTGTGGTTCTAGCTCTCGATCGAGTCACAGGGCCAGTATAAGTTGTCGTGTCTTCACGGTGAATAGTCTCTTGAGAAATGTCTCTTTTCGGAACCTCCATTATTTTATAAGAATGTTGGTCGTCTTGTTCTTCTGGGTCATGGTATGGCTTCATGCGTAAAACGTGGACAACTTCTTTCGGTTTCCGCCTTCTAGAATTAGGATCGAAATCGGCTACTTCATAGGTGACGTCGGACAACCGCCTCAAGACTTGATAAGGACCGAAGTACCTCTTGAGTAGCTTCTCAGAAAGCCCCTTTTTACGAACTGGAATAAAAATCCACAACAAATCCCCTGGTTCGTATTCCATCATCCGATGTTTGGAGTCATAATGCCGGCGATCTTTCTGCTGAGCCTCGAGAGTTCGTGCACGAGCTAATTGCCTCGATACTTCTGCCTTATTGATCAGATCACTAACGTAATCCTCTTCTTGATTGAACTCATTGGCGCAGAGAGGAAACATCGTATCCTGCGTAAAACCTGTCGTGTCCTGCTTGGCAGTATTGTAGGCGAATGTGACGAAAGGCAATATCTCGTCCCAGTTCTTCTGTTCGACATCAACATACACCGAAAGCATATCTGCTAGCGTTTTGTTGAATCGTTCCGTAAGGCCATTTGTTTGCGTATGATAGGCGGTTGTCATTCGATGAGTGATATTGCACAGTCGATTAATATCGGATACCAGTGTGGACTGAAAAACTTGCCCACGGTCTGTAATGATAACTCGTGGAGCTCCATGCTTCAGGATTATGTCCTCTAGTAGGAATTTGGCAATTTGGGTAGCTTCTGCCGTCGGTAAAGCTCTGGTGACTGCGTACCGTGTCAAATAATCGGTGCATACTACAATCCATTTGTTGCCGTCGTCAGATTTTGGAAATCGTCCTAGCAGGTCGATTCCGACGCGATGGAAAGGAGCGGGAGCTGGTGGAATAGGCACGAGATGACCTGGTGGCTTCTGAGGAATAGATTTTCTCCTTTGACATTCTCGGCAGTGCATCACATATCTTCGAACATTTCTGTACAAACCTGGCCAATGGAATCGCTTTCTTATTCTATCATAAGTCCTGGTGAATCCTAGATGTCCGGCGGTAGGGTCATCATGGAGAGATTCTAGAATACTGAGCCGTAAATGCTTCGGGATCACTGGTAGAAGTTTCTTTCCGGACGGATCAAAATTTTTCTTGTAGAGGACTCCTTCGACTACTTCAAAGTTTCCAAGCCTGCTTGCTTCGGTACTTTATTGGTCTCTTATTATTCTTGACAATTCTGGATCTTTCATCTGTTCTTCTGAGAGATTAGTGAATAAAGTGGCACCAATGGAGTCCCCAGACCATGAAGCATCGACTTTCAATGGGTTTCTGGACAGACTTTTCAGCATCTTTGTGTTTCCTTCCACTTTTGTACACCACTGATACGTCGTATTGAATTAGGGATATTGTTATTAAATAATCCTCTAATATATTCTATAGCACATACAAAATTTCAAGGTTGTGCTGTTCATTTTTTCCTTATTTATATTTTATAATGTAATAACATTCTTCAATACAGCAAGTATGATATTTGTTGGAAAGTACATTTCTTTGCTTGAAAAAAACGACCACTCTTTGGTTTTTAAATCTGCTACGAAATATGTACGAAAATACGCTAATCAATTCTTTACTCATCACAAAATAATCGTGAACAAAGAGTACTATTTAGATTTCGAATATTATATAATGACAAATGAAATGGAAATTTTATGAACAATAAAGCAAATGCTCCTATTTGCACGCTTATCCCTTTCCGGCTTATATTCATACGTATGATTCCAAGACTTCAGACACTTCCGGGTATATTTCTCATCGTGTATTTGATCTATACAGCATAGTAATTTAATAAAGATATGGATAATCAAATGGAAAGACAACTGCATTGGGATAAATCGAAAATTTTTTGGAGAAGCTTTGAAATTCTTCCAGTTTATATAAAATTAATATTTTTGAATTCTTTAGGTCATTATTTCATCTCATGTAATTAGTTTATGACCCATGCAAGGTGAATTCCATTCGTGGAAAATTTTTCATTATAATTTTATTCAGGATGTCCATTTGGATATTTTTATTATTTTTATACAGTCGTAAAATTTCGCATATTGATTAATTAGTGTTAGAAAATTTCGACATTAAAGCTCTAAATTCCAAATTCTTTTGTCACCCGTACTTTATTTAAAAAGGATGCAATGCATTTTGAACCTGCTATTGTACGTCACTAATTTAAGTAAATCACTTCACTTGACATTATACATGTAATTATTTAATTGGTATCGTATCTGACATTTATTTAACCCGATAACAGTAACTAATATGCAAATATAAGAATTAAGACATTATATAAATACGTGTCATTATGTTTGTAATGCGGTTCGATGCTGGTCTCGGGTCCTGTAATGACCGTCAAAGTATTTATAAGTTGTTCTTTTTTTTTTATCATATCTATAAATAGTTCATCATGTGCTTAATTTTATTTCCTCTTAATAAATTGTGTTTAAATTAAACCTTTCCTTTTGTTGGGCCCAATCTTTGGAGACTTTTTATTTGTCATCAATACAACTGCAGTACTCTAATATCAAACGACTGAATCCCTAGCCACTATATAAGATATCACTTTAACAATTAGTGTGAGAATAAAGTTTTGATAATAATTTTGTATAAAAGAGCCGCATGTGAAGCACTAAATTCGGTTTCACATTTTTAAAAAATGTTTCACCCATTTTGTAATTGCCATTTAACATTAATTATTAAGATGATTATTTCAACTAGAATCAAGTAATTAGGAACCTTCCTGTTTTTATTTTTTTAGCCTGAAATCCATCATCCTCATCCAGAAACCGACGATGAAGTAGCTTCCTCGTCCTCATCTACTCCTTTGAAATAATGCTTCCTCATTGGCCGAGAGAAGTCACCCTCCCTCTTCGGCCAGACTTTCGCCTTTATTCGGCATGTTCCAGTTCATTTCTGTCTCGTATTACCTGCTCTAAAGACCCAACATCACACCAGTTTTACAAAGAAGATGAAGATTAACACACTCACCGTTAGGCCCTTCTCCTATCTTGTCATCTAGTTCCTATCTTCTCTTTGCAGGGGTTAGGTATCCCGCCAGTCAAATTCACTACAGGATAAAAGTTAGTCTAGTCGGGAGAATCAATTGAACTGAGCTCAAGCGAGTACCTGAGCGAAGTCTCGCCAGCGAGTTCTTTTTGAATGTCTTATGCTTATTTGATTACTTATTACCAATTTATTGCTTGTATTTTATTGTTTATTTCAAGTCCAATTTTTGCGTACACTTTAACTATCTTTTGCTATTTTGTTTTTTTATAGAATAAAACCTCGTCAACCATTATCTATTGGATAGTATTTCAACGTACGGATTTATCCGTAATCAAAATATCCGGATTCAGGCGATTAATATATCCGATAATCAACATATCGTCATTTAGAGCAAAAGAAGCTGTATTTCAAAAAAGGTTTTTGTTTGAAATGTGCGAAATAGAATTCCTAAATATTGTCAACTGATGAAAGTAGCCAAAAGTACACTAATTTTAATCGCATTTACAATTCAATGCGATGATTGCTTCAGCATCCATCTTGTTTTTTGGCTTTGGCGGTTTGCCATATGTTGGCGAAATGAGGGACTAAGAAGAATTCAAAAAGATCGAATTTCTATATACAACCAATTGCACTTAGAACGATAATATTCAAAACTACAAAGAGCAAACGCATTGAACACCTCAAATAAAGCTAAAAGCTCCCATTTCACTGTCATTTATTTTTCTTTACTATCCTAACCTATTGGCATCACGAAACGTTTAACGCAACCATAGTAGCAGAAATCTCTTTAAAAATAGAAGAATAATAGAAATATCACTAAAAAGAGTGTTTTCCTATTTTTTTTCTTTTCGAAAAAAAGAATGAAAATTTTAAATTCCTTCTGCTATTTCGAAAAAAAAAGAAGAAAATATAAATAAAAGTAGGAGCCATTCCAGTATTTTTAGAATTCTTGGCTTCCAAACGTTTCAGAAGGAAAAGTAAAAACCTAATAGTTTTCTTTTATTTCTTTTAAAAACATATTGATCTTGCTACAATAGAAAAAAACTACTTTAATGTAAAGAGTAAAGACCAAACAAATGTTGCTGTAAAAAGTATAAAGGAAGTTTACATAAAATAAAGATTTTTATGAGCTACCAAAAGCTTTGGAAATGATACTGTGGCATTCTTTTGAATAAAAAATGACCAGATTTTATAGAAATGGCTTGACCGTAAATGCTTACGTGAATGGAGAAGAAAATTATGCGTGGGTTTGGAATAGCCACGATTTATCACCGTTTCTTTCAGTCTAAAATGGTAGCGATTTTAACAGAAACAGATTTTAGTATATGTTAACAAAGCAGATTTGTTTCATAAAACTTTTATCCTTTTCATCGAAAGAGATTTGACTTTTTTATATTATGGGATGGAAAATAATTTTTTACCAATGGGAACAATATTTCCAAAATTTGCTTTAATAAACACTATGAAAATAAAATTGTATTTCCATAATCTCAAGTCATTTGCCAATAGATTGTTGGAACGCTTTGTAACAACTGTACCAGAAAAGCAATTTTGTATTTTCCATTCTTTCTGAGCAATTGAAGCCAAAATCTTGCACAAAGCTACAACTGTAGTCACAAGATCTGATAACAAATTTTATTTATTTAAAAAAAATCTACTTTTGATAGAATTTGATTAATTTTTTTTGATTTGATCAATTTAATTTGCAGCGAATGAGTTTCAATTTTCAACTGTTTTGTATGAAATAAATTAAATCTGTAAGTAGTATTTTAAAAAGTCTCGCATCGCTTTTAATCAAATATAATTACACTATTTATCTGCGAATGTTATTAAAATTACAGCAATAATTTATCTATTAAAATAATTTGAAAACATCACAGAAACAGTCCTCTATTTCCAATTATTAATATGATTTAAGTAATTTTTATATGAAAATTTAGATATTCCAATTATGGTTTCTTATCTCACGTAATCATCATCCTAATTTCGAGAGAAATCTCAAAAACGTTTCCTCAAACTACTTTCTTTTTTGGAAAAAATAAAACAAAAACCTCCAGCCAGAAACCCTGTACCGATTTCGATAATTATTATTTTATATGTGTGCTTATAATCCGAATATGCGCATGAATAGTGCCCTGACTTATTTTACACTTCATATTTGTAGACAAAACCAAGACAAAAACCTCCCTCTCCCCAACTTCAGAAACTGAACCTATTTTATTAATTTTAAGTCCCCCTTAATACGCACGACTCTTCGGAATATTCAGCATTTAATGTGTAATTCAAAATAGCAGTTTCATTTGGTGAAATGAGATATAGTTAGTGGATATTTTAATAGCGAATATAAATAGTTAAGATAAAAGTTAACCACTAGTATTTATATGTTATTTACCACAGACGGTTTTTTGCACAAGTGTTAAAGACACTGGCCAAGTACTTAAAAAGTTAGTAGGAAAAACAAATTCTATTCGATGTACATCAACTTTCGGAAGGGAAGGGCCATCAAAGCTACTTTGTGGCTGTGGCCTCATATTGTCCAAATTCGCCAGTGGTTACTACATTAATGCTATTAATACGGCAGACGAACAGCTGGTCCCAGTCCATACAACGTTCATAGTAGTCATTCCATTATTCTACCTAGTATTGAAACTCATTCACTCCTTCAGCAGACAGTCTGGACTGAATTAAATTATATACCTGTTCTGAATGAAATCTGAATTCTATACACATCGCAATAAATCATTTGCAATAACAAAACAAGCTATTATAAACTGAAAATTGAATTCTAGTTTCCTCATTTCTAATATTTCGTTTATTTATTATCATAAATTGGAGGTTCTGAGCATATTTCAGAGTTCAGTTTGAATTTGAGAACATAGAGAATTAATTTAAAATCATTTAAACTACGTTTATCATCACTCAAGAAAACTTTGAGTTTCGACTTTAGATTAAAGTTTAGTCTTACCTTAATACTAAAAATATTTTTTAATTGCTCACATTTAATTTTCTTGTCTATGGAAAATACTAAAATAAAGCATTATAAAAGAAAAAATAAATTCTATCTAGAGAATTTCAGCCATCTCCACGTTTCAGATTTTCATGAATGTGAAGAACATACACAGTGACAGACAGACTTCTGGTTGTAAGTTTGAAATGTTTGAATCAGAAAGATAAAATATGGTATTTGCTCCTTCTACTAAATATGTTAATTTTAAAAAAGTTTTAACGATATACATTCAATAGAGAAATCTGTCTGTCCAGATGTCTGAATATTTAACTTCTGATCTGCAGCGAATTTAAAGTCAAATTCCATAGAGATCGACCGTTTATCGGCCTGTATTTTTTCATGCTTGTAAGACTCGATAACTCAAAAATGCAGTGATGTTGATAAATAAAATTTAAGTGCTGTATCAAAGTTTGGTTTCAGTTGGTCGTAAAATAGTTATTTAAAATGCATTTTCTGATTTCTGATCAGTGCATCACCAGAAATAATCAACAAAGATAGCATGCTCGTGCGATTTTTTGTATCGACTGTTCGCTGATAGCATGCAGGTGAAAAGACACAAGAAGTACATTTACAATAGTAAGAAGCATAAAACTCTCATATGCAGAACTTTGAAAATAAATACCCTCATAAAATTCACAGCCTTTCTTCAAATTTCACATTTTATGCAGGATAGAAAGGTAGAGAATATTTATCACAAAATATGTGAGTTAGTTTGGAGGAGACCTCTCTCACTATTGTCTTGCAGAGTTAGGATTTTGAACCTTTTTCACATGTTTATTTCTCAAAGTTTATTCAGCGTCAGTGCCAGTTACTGATCATACATAAATGAGAATCGGTGAATCAAAATGACTCAAATCCCAGTTTCCATTTATCTCTATGAGATAGGCACTATATTTTGTAAATATTGATAATTAATCATTTGACTTATGCTGTATTCTACTACAGAAATTCTGAAGTTCTTTTAATCGATTCTTATTTAGGAAGAAAATATATTTTGATTTTAAATATGCATGTAAACCCTTTTTAACGCAATTTTATTAGATTTTAATTTAATTTTATTAGATTTTAGTAGAATTAGTTTTTTACTTGCATTATGATCTAAGAATCGAAATGAAATCGAATGGCAAATTTTGATCTCTAACCCTTCCAATCCCCTCCCACCACAGAAAACCGTAGCTTTAAAAAATGCTGCAAATTGTTACATTTGAGTCTAGTTCTAGAAATTAAAAACTGTTCGACGATTTTCAAAAATTAAATGTTTAAAAAATTATTTTTTAAAATTTTTTTAATTAAAAAATACGTTTTTTTAATGTAGAATTTTTATTTAAATTATTATTTATCAGTTAGTCTTCTATTTATATTGTAATATAAATATAATAAGCGAGTTTTCATTTATTTTTCCTGAAATTTCTTTAAATTAATTAATAGTGAGTCTCTAACAAATTTTGAAAATTTTAAAGAAGAATATTATACATAAAATATACAATATTGTGAAACAAAATTTAATTTATCTCATGAGAAGGAACTAAACTTTTTATTACAAAATTTCATTTTCACAAACATAAAATAAATCAATTTGATAAGAAGTGTATAAATGCAAGTCTAATTGTAAATTGGATTATATTGTAAATTGTATTATATAACTGTAATAACTGTATTGTAAACTGTATTATATAATCTATATAATTATTCAAATATACAAAAACAATATTAAAGACTTACTAGATCCTCTTATGAAAGTAACTTTCATTTGAATTTGGATTCAAGAAAGAATCTTTTATATGTGTGTGTGTGTGTGTGTGTGTGTGTGTGTGTGTGTGTGTGTGTGTGTGTGTGTGTGTGTGTGTGTTTGGACGAATGAGGTCAAAACAGTGCACTTATGTAAATTCATAAGAAAAAATTATCATAAGTGATGCCAAACAAAAAAGCGAAACTTCGCGCTCGGAAGTAAAGCTTGTTTTTTTTTTCTCTCATTTTATTTCTCTCATTATATATATATATACAATAATTTAATTCATATTTTATTTTGATTTTCTTAGATAGAATATTAAGACTACCTTTCCGTTTATTTTGCAGAGCTTTTACAGGAACACAAGATTAAATTTAGATACAAATTCAAGAATGAGGTTAAAACAGTACACTTATACAAATTCATAAGAAAATAATATCAGAAGTGATTCCAAACAAAAAAAGCGAAACTTCGCTTTTCGAAGTAAAAGTTTTCTCTCTCTCTCTCTCTCTCTCTCTCTCTCTCTCTCTCATTTTACAGCAACTTCGTAGCAAAACTAAATATTATTGGAAGTTGGTCTACAAACTAAGTATTTCCCTCTTCAGTTCATTTCCTGCGAATGTGGAAGATTTCTGAACTTTCTACTTTTCCGACAGACTCCTAGAGAATCTGAATAAAAATAGTTTTTCCCATCTTGGAAGGAGGAACGCTCGAGGATAATGTTTTTACGAAGTAAAATCTGTCACGTCCAAGAAGTTCTTTCAATTTACTAGCCTCATTTTCAGGACATAGCATGTTTTCCACATAAAATATACTTTGCTGATAGATCAAAACCTCGATAACGAGGCTCAGAAGTCATTGCAAAAAAAGCATGGTTATTAACTGATTTTTTTTAAAATTAGTTTAGAATTCAAATATTATATTTGAATATAAATGCATGTTTTTTATTTATAGTTAGCATTCATTTGAATGCTAATAATAAATATGTTTTATTTTTTTAAAAATATGATCTTTACTTTTTTACATTTTTTTATCATCAGCAGATGAATTGATATGTGTAAACAATAGGATTTACTAAATTATAAATACTTTTTGCAATTATACAACATTTTTTACAAATATGAAATTTTGATAGCATACATTTATTTAAATAGTTAAATTTTAATAAAATATATGGAAATATTCTGGTAATATAATAAAGCTAACTATATCAATTAGATGAAAACTTGAAAGAAATTTTATTATAAAATTTGATAAATAGTGGTAAATATTTATTTGTATTTATAAAGTAATTCACTGCATGAAGTGCAATTATTCCTATTCGTTCGTTATAAATCATTATGAGTATTAAGTTAAATTCTTATTAAATTAATCTTCTCTGAATAGGTAATGTCACTAATTGAATTCTTTGCCAGGGTATTATCATGGTAAAATATAATTTCTAGTAATTTCTAAAGGCAATTTAGCAGAAATAGTGAGAATTTTCTCAAAATTTATAAAAAAATAATTATATAAAACTTCGGAATCTGAATATTTTTTAGACTTTGACGAACATCTACATTAATATTCTTAATTTAATAATAAATATATAAGAAAGGAAAGATCCCAAACGCCCTTTTAACGAAATCATGGCGAACGCCCGAGACGCCTGGATATCTGAGACATTCCTCTAATTTTTGTTAAATGAGATTGATTTAATACCCGAAGCGCGAGCTTTGTTCATCAAAGACGCTCGCCTAAATAGATTTTCTGAGAACAATCAAAGGATGCCAATCGCTTAATAGAATTCTCATTTATATAATATATCATGTAAAATCTTTAGTACAAGTCTCGTTTATATCCAATATTATATAAAATCATTTATATAAATCTCATTTATATAAAATATAATATACTTTATTTATATTTATATCATATCATTTTTATTTCATATAAACATTAAGTGTAATATATGTGTATCTGATGACAAATACTACTCAAGAATTGTTAGAAAGACAGTCGGACAATGGTTTAAAAAAAAGATGAGCAGTCCATAGGAATTCAAGCTAGGGATTTCATCGATTCTGAACTAACAAAGAGAAATCGAAATTCTCCGCTTGTTAAGAATGTCGAAACTCCCGTGCTTTGACGTGGCGTTAACAGTATCTTAAAATGGAATATTTTGCATTTTATAAGTACGTCTTTTGATCTAGCACAGAATGTCCAGGAAAAGTGTAATGTAAAATGCTATCGTTTCAAACTTCTAAAAGAGTCTAATGATCTGTATACTGTCTAGGCGTTCTGTTTTATATAACACCAGCTATCTTTGGTGACCAGCCGGTTCGCCAGTATTACCCCTCGCTATAATTTTCAATTAAATATTTTAAGTAACTAGTCTCTTAATAGATTCTCAAACAGAACATTTTTAATCTTCAAATTTTGATAGTCATACCAAACTTATACTATTGTTTAGATCGTTTCGTTCAATTTACTATATATATTTTGATGATTTTTTGTCATTTCCGGTAAAACTTAAACTTTAATTTAAAGTGGAAATGATGAAATTGCAATTAATATAAAGACATTTTTTTAATAAAACCAAGAATTTTATTTTATTTATCATCTTTATTGTTATTTATTTATTATTATTATTATTGAATATGAGTATTGCAAACAGAATCGCTCAGTATTTAAGTCCTAAGTGAACTACAAAATATTTTTCATAATTTATGTAATATCTCAAAGAATAATTCAACAAAAATTTCTCAGATTCAGCATAAAATTCAGTTTTTAGTTTTGCTTTCAAAAGGATTGAAATGACATCAATAATAATATTTTGTTCCGGCCTATAAATATATTTCAAAAATTATGAAGTCTAAATTTAATGCAGTAAGGTATCATATTCTAAGAAATATTCTGGACACACCAAATTTTAAATAAATGAATGAATGTTTCTATTTTCCACGATCAACTAAGACTTATTCATGAAGTTTTGAATGTTAAAAATTTGGAAAAACTCAACATTTTCATAATCTTAGGCCAATTAATCTTGAGAAACCTGCGCGCTGATTGGCGTATTTTCTTTGAAACGATCTATGGAAAATCTAAAATTATCCTTTTTTTATTGAACAGTGATATTCAAATTTACATAAATCAGTCAGTTTAAGTGATTGATTTAGTTGATTGGAAATTAACTCTTTTTATTTAAAATATTAGTGTTTCAAGAACATTTTGTTAATCGGGATTTCCACAGCAAAAGCTTTATGTAAAACCAAAAATTTGTTATTTATTAGAGCATTTATTGAATCAAGTTACATAAAATATAATCATTTTCCATTTAGACCATTTTAGCATATTTGTGTCTTACTAAAGGTTTACAAATCAGCTGTGTGGCCCTGATTTGAATGGATATCCTGTTCATATTAAACAAATCTTGCCTTAAAATAAAACTGATTTATTGAATTAATAATATAGAGAGTGTAAAAGATCATAAAATAATTTTTCTTGAATTTATTTTTTAGAAAAAAATAATATTTCTTATTTGTTTCATTTCCTACAGACACGTGCCGAAAATTATATTTTTGCAGATTTCATTTCCAAAAAGATTTAATTTATTTTTTAATTGGAGCTTTAATCAATGTGATGGCAACACTTTGAAAAAAGCTAATTTTTTCCCATGAATGCGAAACGTGCTCGTGCAGCTTAAATTTTATTTTTATTTTGTAAGAAAAAAATTGTTGAAAAATATAGTTAAAATATTTATTTAAAAATTCATTACAAATAGAAATTTAATTTTAAGGTTAAAACATTGGTATTATTTAAAAGATAAATTTTTGATCTTTAACTTCATATAAAAATCTTTTTTGTGCGGTAATACTTTCGGAAGTTATAGCAGAAACACGCCAAAATTTCGCTTATTTTTAAATAAATAAAATTCTAATTAAAAATTCGAAAAAATAACCCCCAGGCGCACATTCTCGATCTCCAAGGTATACACTTGCCAAATTGGGTAGGTGTAGGTTGAATGGTCTGGTCTGTAGAGCAGCAACACACACACATACATTGAGCTTTATTATAAGTATAGATAAAATATGCAGAAAATATTATACTCACTTTAATACTGAGCTTATAATATGTGCACATACTCGGTAGCATTTTTATTATTTTTTTTTTCCATTTTTCGGCTTATAGAAATTTAGATAAAAGCTCAAGAGTCGTTGCCATTTGTTTGAGGAAACTTTGGACTCACGTAAATTAGGACAAATAAAAAAATCCCTATCTTTTGTGGAAGACTGTCTTCTTTTTGAATATTTTTATGCAATTTTTTTTGTCTTGAAAAAGGGCAAACCTGAGGATAAAATGATAAAAATGGTAGGAAAACCTTGAAAGGAATTGTATGAAAGATTGCTTAAATTCAATTGTCATAATATTCTTGTAAATTTAAAATAATATATTTTGGTTTAAAAAAAAATAGAAAATTCGACTTTTTACAATGAAATACAACGTTTCAAGTAGAAACTGAAACACCACTGCTATCATTGTGCGATATGCAAAGAAACATTAATGATCGTAGCTATGATGAAAAAGGATTTGAAGAATTCTGAAACATTACGATGTATTCAAACATGGCTGCTAAAAATTTGACCTTAAGAGATGAGTAAAAAGCTTAAAAATGAAACTCTCAAATGGGAAGAAAACAATATGAATCTATTAACGCTAGCTATGATGAAAATTTTACTATTACATGTTTTAAAGAGATGGAAAATAATTAGTGAGAAAAAACTATTTAAACAGATTTTGAATAAAGAATACATTTTACTCTCTCTTATACGTCATACAGATAAAATATAGAAATCGTCAAAAAAATTGAACTCGAGATCTTGACGAATCTGAATGTTTTAGGCCCCTCCCCCATCATTCCGAAAAACACATTTTTGGAAAACGTACATCCGTCTGTCTGACAAAGATAATTCAGAAATGCGTTGATCTACTCAGAGGTAATTCTGTATGTTTTCTTTAAACCAAATTTGCAGTTTTCTATCACATTTTGAGCCAACTGAATTCGGAGGAAGTCTGTCTGTCCGGCTGTTCAAATATAATTTAACACGATAAATACAAAACGATGAGGGCTATGTAAATAAAATCGAACACACAGAATTAACATCTATTGTAAAGACCCTATCAAATTTTGAGCCGAATCTAACAACAGCTTGAATGTCTGTCGGTCTACACTTTCAGAAACATGTAAACGTGATAACTCAAAGTCTTCAGTGACTTAAATATATGAAATTTGGTATGAAATATTGTGACTACAAATGTAATTTTGCGTCAAATTTTTATTTCAATAGTTTGGGGAAAGCACGCCTAAGCACAAATTTGATTTTAGGATTCTAATAACCTGATGCCGAGGATTAATTGCCAAATATCTCGCCAAGGATGGCACGATAGATTCAGTAAAAATCTAAATTCCTGCCAAAGGTTAACATTTCGTAACTATTGTACGCCAGAGCTATGCAAGGCGTTCTCTTAGATACCGCCTTTATTAGAGAGTATGCGAGAAAGTTTTGGGGGGACCACTCCCACTGGTTACTATATCTTTTAATCAAATATGAAAAAAATTTTATCGTGTGAAGAAAGGTACTATAAATTATGAATTTACATTAATGAATTATTTTTTTTATTATGAATTCTATGAAAGTAACCATACATACATCACATGCAGGAATTATTCTTAACATAAAACAAATTCTATATTTATTATTTTTAATAAAAACAAGTATATATATTGTTTTTATATGGATATTATATAAAGATGATTTGATTGCAAAAAAAGTCTACCTAAAATTATTTGCAATCCTATATTAATTTTAGTTTTTGTAAAGATACTATTAAAATTACAGCATTATTAAGAGCAAAATTTTAGATTTCCTAATTCTAGTTGAAACATACAGTGTCAATAAAAAAACTCGCACTGCAAACTTTTGCCAATGTCCTACAAATGGTATTGCCTTCATTCCTGTCCTATTGAAAATTCATTAAGAATTAAAAGTTACTTTTACGGCCAACTTTTTACTGCAAAAAACTTGCTTGCATTAGATATCGCATTGAGAGAGTAAACAAAATTTGTAAATCTTTTTCTTCGTTGTTTTTTATTTCGTTGTTAGATACAAATGATGAAAATTGTACAAATTATTTTTCTAATCATTATTAAAGAATTATAATAATGATATATAATATTTTAATGTATTTTAAATGGATTTTTCAAAGCATTATTAAAGTATACTAAAGATAATTCCATTGAAAAAATTATTAAAATTTTGTTAAAATTTACTTAATTTTTGATATTAATGATTTTTAATATTTATGATTTTTCTTTAATATGAAAAATCCTTCTTTCTATTTCGAAATTATATACTGATTACAAATTTTTGTTTTAAAAAATTAAATACATTTTTTTTTTATTTTGAAAAATTAGTTGATTTCTTTTTAATAGAAATAGTTTCAAATAAATACATTTATTATAATTATTCTTATTTCCTCCTTATAATATGCCAAATCGCTTCAAAACTGATAAAAAAAATTATAATCATATCAATAAATTCGATATATTTAAAAATATTTTAAAATCTTCAGACAATTCGAATATTTATCTTTTGTCCTTGCACATTCTCCTTTATTCTTCTCCTGTAAAGAATTTATACTGAAGGGAACTATAAAATTCTATATCAAGTTTTCTATCTAAGAAATTGTTTTGAAGGTTATTTTTCCCATGAGAGACGAAGCTAAACTATCGCAATTATATAATAGTTTTTGAAGCGAAATCGTAAATATTGCGGTAAAAAAACTTACTTTTATAATATTCGTCAAAATAATTCTAAGAATGACTACAGTTTCATTCCTAAGATGAAAAATTCAAGTACAACCCAGATTTTACAAGTTTTTCAACTACATATTTATTAAAATATCAAAAATAAAAACAATGTTTTAAAGAAATGAAGTTTTGATATTTAGGAAATTGAGTAACCGAAAAGAAATGAAAGCGTTTTAATAAGATAAACTAGAATTGTTTTCGAGAAAATATATACAGATCTGTAATACATTCATATAATATTTTCTTTAAAAAAGTCTAGAATGAAATTTAGTTAAGTTGGTGTATCAGTAATTTCAAGAAATGATCAAAATTATTATTGCAACATAAAATTATTAAAAACAAGGAAACCATTTTTTTATGTTTCTGATTTTTAACCAAAGCCTTTTAAATGTATTACTTAATTTACAAGCAGACGATAAATTAATATTTACTTCATTTGCTTATTTTTCACATTTCATCTTATTTTTATTCTATATAATTTTGACTATTCTCCTTCGTAAGAATTTTTCTTTTCATTTTGATCATCTCTCTTATGATTTTTTTGAAAATAATTAATAAATATTGTGATAAATCTAATTTTTCAGCAATGTAACCATATTTGAAATTTTATACTATGCGTAGCTATGCCAACATGAATAGGTTGAACGCAGTTTCCATACCATTAGATATAAAACAGAAAATGCAAACATAATTTTTCAAAGATTCAAGATAGTTAGTTGACAAAATATGTTGTTTTTATGGGTAAAAATAATAATATGTTTTTATATTTAAAAAAGTGAAACTTTTTCATTTAAATTTTAACTTAAAAAGGTGAATTATAATCTTGTTATCTAATTTATGAACAGTAGAATTTTATTATATTCGTTAATTAATTTTCTAGATTACATTAAAAATTATTGAATGCTACAGTTGAAAAATAAAATTATGAACTGAGAATAATATTTCTTTTCTATTTAGATTTGAAATTAAGGCAAAAATATCTGCAAATAACTTTTGTATTTATACTTCTAAAAGTAAAGCAATTTTAACATTTGAATAAAAATCTTCGAATATTTTTTTTTATTTTTTCTGTTGGGTTCTTTCTTTTTAATCTATATTTTTCAAGTGCTCGAAAAGGTGGAAAATGTTTCAAAAATAATATTGTTTTTTTAGATGTAAAATTCTTTTTCACGAAGATGAGATTTCTTATTTCCTTACTATTTTTACATTCAGTCTTATTGAAAAAATAATGTGACAATTCAAACAAGGTATTTAATGACAAAATATTCTACCAAGAATAGTAAAAATTATTTTGTGGGTGCATTTCTCTTAATTATTACTTTTATTTTATTTTTTAGAGTTTGAAGGGGTATGTGGTTCTTTTCTATATAATGCAATATTTTTTTATTCACATTTGATTTTAAATTTATATGAGATTTTAATTTTCTTGAACTGATAATTTTTAAAATCCTAAAACATCATAAAGAAACACTGAATATCTGTTATGAAAGTTTCTTGCAATTTATTCAGTTATAAAAATAACTCTTTAAATGATTTATTGTATGATTGAAAAATGTTGCAAATACAGACAAAAAAATTGATGATATTCTATTAAATCGGTATATTTAAGTGTATGATATGTTCTTCTATTTTTTATCAAATAACCTCTATTTTTTAAAAAAATTTAATATACATTTTACGAATAAATTGTATTTTTAAGGTAAATAACTTCGCTTAAACGTCAATCCTTTTTGAGAAAATTATCTTTCAATCTTTTCTTCAACATTATTTTTTTTATAAAACCGTTTGAATTTTGTTTCTAAATTCAAACCTTGAAAAATAACACTGATTTTTACTTTTCTGAAATTCATGTTTTGCATCTATTTTGCATCTTTAAATGCTATTTCCTCAAATTCCAAATTTCGGAAGAATCTTCTTACGAACTATCTCGAAAGTTAAAATCTAATACATATTTTTTTCTCTCAAATTTGGTATAATAATTTCTTAATATATTCTGAAAACTATATTGAACTGGATAATGGATAATATGTTCATTTAAATATATTCCATAGTTGTTTCAATACTTCACAATGCGAAAAAATGGGACATTTAGTCGAATCTCAATTTTACATATTAGAGAGAAATACAATTAATTTATAAATCAGTACCTAGGTAAGAAACTTTTTCAGCTATCTGCAAAATTTTAAATACATTATTTCATAAACTTCTAAGCTAGGAAATTTTTGCTTTATATCTTTCTTTAGACACACATACATTATTTTTTTCCAATCTTTAAGAAAATTCTGGTATTAAATTGATATAGTTTGCTTTTGCAGACACTTTTCAATCTATTTTACTCAACATTCTGAAAATATAACTATTTACTGTATTTTTTTTTCAAAAACTTCATACTAAACGCAGTTCACATAACTTACCAAAGATGGCACTAACTTAATTGGACTGAAACAATGAAATATTTCATGTTTTGATGCTTTTATTTGTTTTTTGAACTCTTACAAAGAAGAACTAAAACTTCTATATTATTTTTATTTTTTTCTCTCTCTATTTTAAACTGTGAACAAAATCGCGTGTATGAAATCAAAAGTGCATACAAACATGCAATTCCATATATACTCGTAAATTTCGACTCTTTCCTTTTTACCAAAAATAAATAAATAAATAAAATCAGAAGTTCTTAAACAAAAGCAAAAAAAAATTTTCTTCTTCTTCTTTATTCGTAGAAATTTATGTGAAATTGTGACAAGCTCGTATTCGAGTAACTTTAGAATCCGGATTCAGCTGAGTTTTAAAACGTTGAAGAATAGTGAATTTCTCCTCTTGTTCACTAAGTTCTCGTTTCTCCGATTGATACCTCTTTCCAGATCTCAATAAGATAGTTTAACTTCTTAGAGATATCAGAAGGAAAAACTTTTACATTGTTAACTCGTTCCTGAGGAATGAATTATTCAGACAGTTCAATCGATGAAAATAGTGTTATTAAATTGTTGCGCATTCTTTAAATACAGACCATGTTTTATGGATAGCGTAAATGTAAACAAATAAATCGTTAAGAAGAATTTGTTATACAATTTTCGTCTTTAATTTTAATAAAAAATTAAATTGAATTTAATGTTGACATGGTGATATTTTACGTATCAATTGTTAATTACTTTCATGCTACCATTGATATGTTACCTCTATATCATTTTTACAAATTAACTTTTAAATATGGATTTGAGTTTGGATTCTTTTGGCGGAAGAGACATACTTTTGACTATGCTGCGCCAAATCAGGGTTAAAATCATATCAATGGATACTGTACAAGAATTTAAAATTAAAAAAAAAGATTTAAATGAGCGCATAAAAATTTATAGACTTTAAGAAAGCAAAAATTTGAGAATGTAGTGTCTTACCAAGTAAGACAGGTAATGGAGCGTTCGAGTTTTCAAACAATAGCAAATACTGAGCATTGAAATTTGGGTATTAATTATAGAAACGAGAAAGCCCACATAATAAAATATATTTAATATCATTCCAAAGTAGGTGTGTATAAGAACAATAACTAAAAGAATGAAAAGCGGTGCTGTAAAATACATTGAAAAATATGTTGAAATATGAATTAAAATAAAAGAGAAAATTTGTGCGTTACTAAAATTGATATCAATAAAAAGAAAAATTTTGAAATTTTAAAATAAAACTAAAAAAATATTAATTTGCAATAATATCTTGTAAACATTACTACAAAGTAAATAGGAAAACAATATAAAATTTCGAATTTGTTAAATTTAATACTATTTTCTTTTTCAATAAAGCAGCGAACTCGCATTGTTCAACTCATTTTAAATAAAATTTATTTTTGATAGCAAAAATATAACAGATATGAAATAGATAAAACTACATGTACAATAATATACGTACAAATGCATAGGTTTATTGGAATATAAGTTCCATTTCAGCAATTTGTAGTAAAACCAGTTGGTTGCTTTTGTAGTAAAACCAGTTGGTCGCTAAAGGCAGCTAATTAGGAAGAAAAATAGAGATAAAATAGTTTTACGTGTCACAATATTCTATATGAATTGTTTTTCTATTGAAAATTGCTTACATATTTTCAAAAATTGCATTTATTTACGTACGCATCACAATTTCTTTGAATTTTAGCATCAAAAACATTTTTACCTTTTCGTATAGATATTTATACATTGTAACTGTCAATATCTGATCTAATATTTGTACATTTAAAATAGAGAGAAACCAATAAAGCAACTGCCCAGTCTTGGAACGATTTCGAAAATTTTCGTTTAATATAATAGATCCTGAACTCTAGATATGTAAAATAAACATCTAGATATGCGCTTCATATATAGAAAGAACAGCGCTACAGCCGTGGAGTCAGTTGAAAAGAATCAGTCTGTGTTCATAGACGAGGCAATAAACATGTGCGAAATTCCCGAATCTTAGATCGCTTTTATCAATACTTATAATAAAGCTCAACGTGTGTGTGTGTGTGTGTGTGTGTGTGTGTGTGTGTGTGTGTGTGTGTGTGTGTGTGTGTGTGTGTGTGTGTGTGTGTGTGTGTGTGTGTGTGTGTGTGACCATTCAACCTACAGCTACCACATTTGGCATGTGTATACCTTGGAGGCCGGGAACGTGTACCTGGGGGTTATTTTTTCGAATTTTTAATTAGAATTTTTTTATTTAAAAATTAAGCAAAATTTTGGCGTGTTTCTGCTATAACTTCCGAAAATATTACCGCACAAAAAAGATTTTTACATGAAGTTAAAGATCAAACATTTATATTTTAAATGATACCAATGTTTTAACCTTAAAATTAAATTTCTATTTTTAATTAATTTTTAAATAAATATTTCAACTTTATTTTTCAACAATTTTTTTCGTACAAAATAAAAATAAAATTTAAGCTGTACGAGCACGCTTCGCATTCATAGGAAAAAATTAGCTTTTTTCAAAGTGTTGCCATCACATTGATTAAAGCTCCAATTAAAAATAAATTAAATCTTTTTGGAAATGAAATCTGCAAAAATATAATTTTCGGCGCGTGTCTGTAGGAAATGAAACAAATATGAAATATTATTTTTTCTAAAAACTAAATTCAAGAAAAATTATTTTATAATCTTTCGCACTCTCTATATTATTAATCCAATAAGTCAAGTTTATTTCAAGATAAGTTTTGTTTAATATGAACAGGATATCCATTCAAATCAGGGCCACACAGCTGATTTGTATACCTTTAGTAAGACATAGATCTGCTAAAATGGTCTAAATGGAAAATGATTATATTTTATGTAACTTGATTCAATAAATGCCCTAATAAATAACGAATTTTTGATTTTACATAAAGCTTCTGCTGTGGAAATCACGATCACCAAAATGTTCTTGAAACACTAATATTTTAAATTAAAAGAGTTAATTTCCAATCAACTAAATGAATCACTTAAACTGACTGATTTATGAAAATTTGAATATAATTATTCAATAAAAAAAAGAATAATTTTAGATTTTCCATCGATCGTTTCAAAGAAAATACGCCAAACAGGTTTCTCAAGATTAATTCGCCTAAGATTATGAAAATGTTGAGTTTTTCTAAATTTTTAACATTTAAAACTTTATAAATAAGTCTTAGTTGATCGTGGAAAATAGAAACATTCATTCATTTATTTAAAATTTGGTGTGTCCAGAATATTTCTCAGAATATGATACCTTACTGCATTAAATTTAGACTTCATAATTTTTGAAATATATTTATAGGCCGGAACAAAATATTATTATTGATTTCATTTCAATCCTTTTGAAAGCAAAATTAAGAACTGAATTTTATGCTGAATCTGAGAAATTTTTGTTGAATTATTGTTTGAGATATTACATAAATTATGAAAAATATTTTGCAGTTCACATAAGACTTAAATACCGAGCGATTCAGTTTGCAATACTCATATTCAATAAAATTAATAATAAAATAATAACAATAAAGATGATAAATAAAAAAACGCTTGGTTTTATTAAAAAAATATCTTTATATTAATTGCAATTTCATCATTTCCACTTTAAATTAAAGTTGAAGTTTTACCGGAAATGACAACAAATTAGCATAATATATATATTAAATTGAACGAAACGACAGTATAAGTTTGGTATGACTATTAAAATTTGAAGATTAAAAATGGTTTTTTTTTGAGAATCTATTAAGAGATCAGTTACTTAAAATATTTAATTGAAAATTGTAGCGAGCGGTAATACTGGAGAACCGGCTGGTATAAAAATAAAAATAGGGCTAATAATTGCTGTTTGGTGGATTTATCAAGAAAGAGGGCTTGATTTCTTTCGAAATTTGTTTTTACTTGGTCTCTTTTTAAATTATATTTTTTTGAAAAGTTATATCATATTCAATTAAAAAAAATTTGTTAGGTCTTATTCATAATTAAATTGAAATGACATCCAACATATAGTTTAGTATTAAGAATTAGTCGTAAGATTATTTCCATTTATATCTAAGTATTCAATCATTTTCGGATGCCTCAAATATACATGAAGAGTTTGCTTTAAAAATAACTCCTTAAAATTCTTCTTAAAATTTAATCATCCTCTTTTAAAATGAAATGTAATTATCAATTATCTTATGAATAGAAAAATATAGAAATGAATTCCAAAAACATGAAACAATTCGAATAAGACATCGGTTATTTTGATAAATCGTTCTAATATAAAAGAAACAATCTCAGAAGAGAATTTCTGTTTGTTACTAGACAGAAAGAATAGAAAATTTATAGATAGGAAAAACCCGAAATAAATAAGAATTTTCCTTCCGGAATAGCCGTGATTTTAGAAACAAATTTCTAAGCATGTAGCATCCATCCAGTAACAAAATTAGTTAGTATAGGATTATAGAAAATAACGACTGGGAAATGTAAAAAATTCAGTAAAACAATACCATAAGTATATTTTTTTGTTATTTATATTGAAAGTCATTTAAGAAGATATTAAAAATTCTGGCAACTGCATAGTGTTTAAAGCAGACTGTAAAATATGATTTATATCACTAATTAAGACTGTAAAATATGAAAAGAATAATATAATAGAATAAATATTTTTTTTCTTTTCTCTAGTTATTAATAATCTAAATGCTTATCTCTTCATGGTTTTCACTTTATATGATATTCTTTGGTTATCTCTTTACATAATTTTAATTTAACCCATATTAAATTCATTCTAAAATGTTCTCTTGTTTCTTAATCGAAGTCCCACTTTTTTATTTAATTAATTCAAAACGCGCTTTGTAAAACTGCTGAATTCGACCGTCCTCAGGCTCTGAATGTAGGGATAAAAATCTTTAATTCTTTCAATATTCTTTTAAAGATACCTAAATTTCCCTATCCTAAATCTACACGTGTCAAAGAAATCCTTATAAAAATCTCATCGTAAAACCACTGAAAGGAAAAATTTCGACCTCTTCTGCTCCTGTATGGCGTTGTAGACTGACGCATCTCTTACCGCATTTTATCTGATAAAATTATGCCACCAAAATAAAATAAATCTAAGTTAAAAATTTCAAAAGTTTATTCTATTCGGCCACACAACTGCTAAAGCATGTTTACATATATAAATGTTTTTAGTATGTATTAGATACATTTTTCAAGCAGTTGGCTCACTCGGATTATTGCCAATATTCAATTTGGATTCAATCTTTTAAACATAGTTTTAGAATGTTAATTTCCTTCAGAAAATTATATAATTCTATGGCATTTTATGTTTTATTTATAGAGAACAATAAACCTCCCTAATGAAGTCAATTTATATGACGTCATAATAAATCACATGACAAAAGGCAACTGTCCGTCTCACCTAGCTCTGCGCTGTCTTGTGAGCTGCTTAATTTTGTGCGAAATTCGCAATAGATTCCAACATAATGCCCTGCATTTTATTTGCATTATATCATACGCATATAAATACATACATATTATACGCATGCAATAGATGGCTTTATATTATCTAAAAAGTGTTAAAAAGCAGAAAATAATATTATTTTGGCAATGGATATAATATTTAATACACCAGAAATCTTTATAGGTAGATTTTACAAAAAATATGGAAATATGAAACTAAAACTTCTTTACGACATTAATAAAGAATATTAAAAAAATGAAAAGAATCCTCATCATAAGCTCTTAACAATGGAAGAAAAACACTCGATTAAATATTTCTGAAATAATGATAATGGATTAAATTCCATTATAACAATGCAAAAGATTCTAAGTAAATGTTTAAAGTATTTTAAAAGCTCAATAATAGCTACTATATGAGTTTTACCTTTATTATGGTGAATTCTAACTTAATTTACTTACCGATAAAAATGTTAAGATGAAATAATTTTTAGAACAATATAAGGCATCGTTTTATTCAATTTCTTATAGATTCTTGCTTCATTTTCCTTAAAATATTCTTATATAATAATACTGTCTTTATTTTCCTTTAATATTAAAAATAGCACTCTTCATCTTTTAAATAAAACTTTATAATCACCTCAAAGTATTTTTGAGAAAAAATTGTTTATTAAAGAACATAATCATCCTCTATTTGGTTATGTTTTGTTATTCTTATTGCTTTATTTTATACATTTCATTTTTTTTTTCTTTTTGAGCTTCATAAATTTCTGAGGAAGTTGGTAAAATTCTAAAATGATACTGTTTTTCATAAGCAATTTTCTTTTTACTTGATACTAAAGTTCTCAATTTCCTAAGCTCTTTTCTTCACTGTGCCTTTTTGTATCAACCTCAAAGTTCGATCAGAGATTAGGTTATTCTTAATATTCCCGAGGGGAAAAAACGTTTAAAAAAGAAGAAGAAAATCTTTGTGGCATTCTTCCCTTATTTTATTTTTCTTTCTAGAATACCTTCTTGTTATTTTACCAGGGTTTTATAGTGTTGTTGCATTTTACTACTACGAAGTTTTGAAGCAAGAATTAAATTCTCACGGTGTTCATTTCAGTTTCACTCTTCAAAGTATATTTTTTCAAAATTTGATGATAGTTTTAAACAAACAGATTGCCATGCAAAGCACCGAAACACAAACACGTTTTCATTTTTTATTAGTAGATATTGTATGTGTTTTTGGAATGAAGCAAACTTTTACTGCATATTTTATATAAAACATAACTAGAATTTATTTTCCTTTATAGAGAATTTAAACCTTTAAATTATCGAATGGAGTATCATTTTAGGACTAAGATTTTCTTGGAAACTAATCTATATCTTAAGCACAATGCTTTTATTGCCACACATCATTTTTTCTAAAATATTTTTAAAGTATGTTAATATCCATAACAAAAATTTATAAAGCAATCATCTGTATTTGGCGATAATCAAAAGTGAAAAAAGGGGGAATTTCGGAAAAATAAGGTATTTTTTAATTATAGGACTCGCAGAAAAATATTATTTATATAAATTTCCTCTATACGTCTAGATTTGTTTATTTCGTTTTAAATCCACGTAAACACACTTATAAAAGCAATTTAAAATGTTTTATTGTAGCTATTTTGCTATATGACTTGTTCTTCTCCAATGTATAGTAATTGGAATCTATAGAAATTGGAAGATATCAT
>JAPMOR010006556.1:62537-74897 GCA_026543865.1 Argiope aurantia
GATTTCCGTCATAAGCTCATGTACAATTTGGAAAGATTTTAAACCTATTGAAAATATACGTATTATTCAAAGGTGCCTTAATGGTATAGCCATGGCTGAAGAACATGAATCGATGAAAACGGCTTATGGGTTTTATCCTGTGGATGTGATCCTAACCAGTATTATTCCAAATGAGTTAAATTGATGTGCGCTTTGGCAGAAATTGCTCTCTGTAAATGCTACTCAAAATTTCTCTCTCTCTCTCTCTTTTATCTTTACTCTGAAACTAAATGGTTGAAGCGACTCACTTGAATGCTTAATAAATAAAGGAAACTTTTCCAAAATGGAACACTAATAGGAGGGATCTGCCCTGGAAATCCTCAAAGAAAGAAAACTAACCTTGTATAAGAGCTAAGTCAGATTTTTATCTAAGGCACTATTTGCCTAAGTAAGGTCATTTTTACTGACAAAAGATGTTACACTTCTTATTTATCAGAATTCTAAATGCATAGATTTTGTTAGATAAGATGGACCAAATGAAATGGGCCAAAAAAATGTCCTCATTTCCACTTTTTTTATAAGTCGTTATTGCATAGTTTTCGTTAGATATGGAACACCAAATCAAATTAGATCAAAATCACCAGACCTTTAATTTTTCAACATATTGTTGCAAATATGTAATAACGTTTCCCAGCTATGTTAATTTTAGATTTAGCAGACTAATATAAAAAAAAGAGATTCTTAATGGAAACAAAATAAAGGACGTTCAACGTTGGCGATTATTTGGCATCTTAGCAACGAATAGGTGTGTATTGGAACTGCAGGAACGGAATGTGTCACATATCTTCCTTGGTGGATAAGAAAGTGCATCTTGGAGTGACGTTTTTGGAAATTTAATTTCAGATTTAATGAATGAAAAAATTAAGCCAAATGGTAGCTTCTTTTTCTCCTTGGTGTGATAACTACCAAAAATCTCGTTTCATAAAAAAAAATTTTACCATTTCAAATTTTTGAAAAATTCTTTTTTAATTGTACTAATTAACTGGTCGCCAAAACTTTTTTCTGTATTTTTGCCATCTTTAAAAAATATATATGTTTTGCCAAATTTTCAACAATAGTTTATATTTGCCTATAAATTCAAAACTTTTCATTATTCCATCAAATATTTAATAACGTGATTTTCTTATATTATTGAAAGCAAAATAAGAAGAATTGTGTTGAATATCTGTATGATTTACAAGGTGAATAAAAAAGTGAATACCGCCAGGGCTAAAAGATAAATGAATTAGACATTTATGCTCACAGTAGTGTTATGATACCTTAGCACTGGCATTCCATGATAAAGGTTCCTAAACAGAATAAAGAAATGTGTAGCCATATCAGAAGGATTTAACTGAAATTAAATCCAACCAATATCTCCGACAAATCAGCTGGTCGCCAAAAGCATCTGGTTTTAAATATAATTAAATTTACTACTAGGACACTTTCCATCTACATCTTTCTTAAGACCAGAAATTAGACGTCATCGAAAATACTCATCCAATTTGAATAGCAATACCTTACAGACAAAATTATATTCTTTACTTTGTAGCAAAATAAATCTTTTTTAACCAGCTCTGAAATATAGCACATGTAAGTTTTTTCTTTAAAATATTTTCTGGTAAAGGACCCGGTGTAAAATTTTAGATTTAGTTTGTCGTAAAACAGAAAATGCATTCATTATTTTCATCAAATTATGGACCACTTTTTACGGTTCTTTGCAATTTAATTCACTTTCTAAAATCAATATTTCAAGAATTAAAATCTGTGTCAAGGTGACTTTGAAATTCAGTATACACAGAAATACCTAGAAAAAATAAAACTAACTCAAACAAAGGTAAAGCAATCTCATCACGTTTCCTCTTCTATTCTTTTTACATTGTAACTTTTTTGAATCTTTTAGCACAGCCGCAATATCAAAAACGTTTAAAGTCACAAGAAAAAAAATATAAATAACTGAAATAAAGGAAATATCTTTGTGAAACAAACAAAAAAATAATGTAATATTTAAACCTTTTCTGAAAATCTAAAAAGAAATAAGGGCAATGTATTTTTTACTTCTGAATAGAAAGAAAGCCAAAGCTAACAGCTTCTTTTTATTTCTTTTTAAGACACATTGCTCTCATTACAACAGAATGTAGTGCAATGCGCATTAACATAATGTGTATGGGCCAAATAAATGCTGTTACAGAAAGCACAATGGAAGTATACCGGAATTAAAGTATTTCTCTTTGTCGTAAGCGTAGAAATGATGTAAGCATAAAGTTGAAATGATGGAAGCATGATGACGTAAGCATAAAGTTGAATTGAGAGGGGAAGAATCATTCGTAGCTTTGAAATTGCACAATTGTCCGTGAAAAGCAAAATATTATTTGAAATAAATTTTATGATTTATCAGCAAAGTCAATGTAACTTATAAGATTTTATTTTATATTCTGAATGATGATATTTTACAGTTTGGAATACACTTTGTTTGATCCTAATTAGATAATTAATTTAATAATTAATATGTTTTGCAATTAAATTTAAAAAGGAAGCGTTCTTACCTAATCAAATTATGGTTTCAGAACTCATTAAAATACATAGTGACCATTAGTTTTCTATTTAGAGAAATGTTCCCTTAACTAATGAACAGAATGGAACTGAATTTCATAAACACTCCTGAAAAACTTTCGGCAATAAATTAAAAAAAAGATTTGTATCAAAATTATAAGAGAAATATTGACGCTGTCGTTACAAAAATGGATTAGTATTTATAATGAACAGATAGAAAACAGTATATGCGAAGTTTTATCAATGTTCGAGCTCTAAAATCTCCAACAGAAACAAATGCAAAACAGTATGAAACTTTAAAAAATGATCAATCTTTCAGCAATCAGCATTTTAGCAATTTGGTCAAAGGGCAATATTTCTAAAGTATATAACTTCTGCTTGCACAAAACATTACATCAACGACTTGTAGTACATTCTCTTTTTTTTCAGAATTCATGTTTCTATGAGTTTCAAAATCTGCTCTAGAAAATCCAAAATCTGTACTACTGAAGCAGTTGCATTACACTTATCTTCTCTTTTGGATACTAGATGGCGATACCTGATTAAGCCATCCCATATGTAATCCCATAATGCATTGCGATTGTAATGAGAAGGAGATGTGACGCTGAACTGTGAAGCGCGCGCGTAAATGTCTTATCTTTGTGTTTGTAATTGTTTAGTGTGTGAATGTGATTATTAAAGAAATGTTTCCTACAATATTCGTCCTGTTGCTTCCTGCACAGATCATAATAATCCACATACCGCCACACTAGTAATATGTACAAAATCTATTCTATCTGTACAAGACTTTTAATGTTCATCCTGAACTCAAGAATTCTGTTGAAAAACAATGAATCTCACGTTTCCAACATTAACACATTGACTGCCGTGCTGGATTTGTTACAATGTAATTTATATGGGCCCTGTAGTCACTGGCGACCCCTTGGCAATGACGGTGTTAAACAAGATATCTGAGGTATGACAGAAAATCTGAAGAAAAAAATCGAAAGAATTATTACATTTTCGACAATAAAAGTAATTGAAATTTGAATTGTTGATAAAAGAGGTTTTTTTTTTTTAATTTTTCTGATATAAAATATAGAATATAAGAAATAATATGATTTTTTCAAACATAAAACAGCATCAACATATTTGTCTCTTAAAATATTTCTTGATTATACATCTAGTAAATAAATAGTGTGTTTGTGATGCGATAATCTGCAAATTCATAACCACAAATCTATTTTACTAAAAAAATATATAATTTAAAAGTTTTGAATAGTAAAATTATTATAATTTTAATATATTTAAAATAAAATTAATTAAAAACAAAATATTGAATGCCATAATATGCAATTTGAAAAATTCCACTTTATTACCTACTAGCCGCCTTTGGCGACCAGCCGGTTCGCCAGTATTACCGCTCGCTACAATTTTCAATTAAATTTTTTAAGTAACTGGTCTCTTAAAGGATTCTCAAACAAAACATTTTTAATCTTCAAATTTTGATAGTCATACCAAACTTATACTGTTGTTTAGATCGTTTCTTTCAATTTACTATATATATTTTGCTAATTTGTTGTCATTTCCGGTAAAACTTCAACTTTAATTTCAAGTGGAAATGATGAAATTGCAATTAATATAAAGATATTTTTAAATAAAACGAAGCGTTTTATTTTATTTAACATCTTTATTGTTATTTATTAATTATTATTAATATTGAATGTGAGTATTGCAAACAGAATCGCGCGGTATTTAAGTCTTATGCTAACTACAAAATATTTTTCATAATTTATGTAATATCTCAAACAATAATTCAACAAAAATTTCTGAGATTCAGCATAAAATTAAGTTTTTAGTTTTGCTTTCAAAAGGATTGAAATGAAATCAATAATAATATTTTGTTCCTGCCTATAAATATATTCCAAGAATTATGAAGTCTAAATTTAAAGCAGTAAAATATTCTTTACACACCAAATTTTAAATAAATGAATGAATGTTTCTATTTTCCACGATCAACTAAGACTTATTTATGAAGTTTTAAATGTTAAAAATTTAGAAAAACTCAACATTTTCATAATCTTCGGCCAATTAATCTTGAATAACTGCGCGCTGTTTGGCGTATTTTCTTTGAAGCGATCGATAGAAAATCTAAAACTATCCTTTTTTTTATTATTCAAATTTTCATAAATCAGTCAGTTTAAGTGATTGGAAATTAACCCTTAAAAGTCAGTGATTTAGTTGACTGGAAATTAACTCTATGACCACCATAAAATCTGTTCTTTCTCTTGCGGTGTATGTATTCTCCTTAATATCCGCTCGAATGAAACATCACATACAAAAGTACTACATAGAACAAACACATCAAAAGTAAACATAACATTTCAATAGTTGCCAAAGACAAAAGAGAGAAAAATGCAATGAATAAGCAGGCGATATTTAGAAAAGTACAGATATTTAGACTGGAAAATGAAATTATCTGAAATTAACGAACGCGCAGACGATATTTACAAAAGTAAAAATATTCAAACCTGAAAAGGAAAATATATGAGTTATTCCATCAATAAATGCCATAAGTTTGTTTATATCTTCATTATTTTATGAGTCATTAAACATCAAAATGGGTCCGGGACTAAATAAACACCCTGTATAGAGAGTGTAAAAGATCATAAAATAATTTTTCCTGAATTTATTTTTTAGAAAAAATAATATTTCATATTTGTTTCATTTCCTACAAACACGTGCCGAAAATTATATTTTTGCAGATTTCATTTCCAAAAAGATTTAATTTATTTTTAATTGGTGCTTTAATTAATGTGATGGCAACACTTTGAAAAAAGCTAATTTTTTCCCATGAATGCGAAACGTGCTCGTACAGCTTAAATTTTATTTTTATTTTGTACGAAAAAATTGTTGAAAAACATAGTTAAAATATTTATTTAAAAATTCCTTAAAAATAAAAATTTAATTTTAAAATTAAAACATTAGTATCATTTAAAAGATAAATTTTTGATCTTTAACTTCATGTAAAAATCTTTTTTATGCGGTAATATTTTCGGAAGTTATAGCAGAAACACGTCAAAATTTCGCTTAATTTTTAAATAAATAAAATTCTATTTAAAAATTCGAAAAAATAACCCCCAGGTGCACATTCCCGACCTCCGAGGTATACACGTGCCAAATTTGGTAGCTGTAGGTTGAATGGTCTGGCCTGTAAAGCGCCAACATACACACACACACATTGAGCTTTATTATAAGTATAGATATAGATTACAAATAGCAGCTTAAAAATATATTAATACTCAGAACGAAATAAAAATACATTTTATAGGATAATAAAACTATAGATTAAAGTTAGATAAAATGTTATAATTAAAAATTAGCTGATTAATTATTAGAATTTGTATTTAAGTATGCAATAAAAAGAAATTTACTTAGGCATATTTAAAATTGAAAAAAAAATATTTAGAGAAATGCAAAAACTCTACAATTTTATCATATTTGCTTCTGTTGTTAACATTTTCGAAAATAAATTTGTAAGCTTCCATTTTTCTAAATCTACACATAACATTCGTATCCGGAATCTATGAAATGGCTTTATGTTCATGAAGCTAAATTTGAACCATTTATTTTTTAATACTTTGACAAACTATAATTCATCTTCTGGCATTCAACTAATTTATAAAGATAGAAAACAAACCGAACATTGTCATTTTGTAATAAAAGAACATATTAGTTCTTTACTATAACCACAATCTTATATGATGCACCATTCCATCAACTGAAGAAACAACAGTTGGTTTAAATTATTAATTATCCTAACGATGAATTATGATTTCATAAGAAAAAAAAATAGTTATATCTTCATATTTTCTGTGCAAATGATATATTTGTATTTTCATTCAATTGCCATATAATAGCTTTTAAATGTCTCAAAGTTTTAGAATCGTCTGGTATTCGCAACGTTAAGCAAAATTTCTTAAATTCTTGTTGCATAATTCCTTTGCAGTAGCTAGTTTCACAAATAATTGAATGCGCAAATAATTTTAATAAGTATTTATAATTATAATAAAATATAATCAAGCTATTTAATTTCAAACGTTGCAAAATTACAGAGATGACACGTATTTTAAATCCATACGTTCTCAGTAGTTCTCATGGCTACAGGTTTAATCTATTCATTTAAACTCTTTCACTCCTACATCCATCGACGCAGATTGAAAATAAATTATTTATTGTTAAAGTCCAGGAAAATGGTGCTTTAAAACGGAACTCTGCAATCATAATAATAAATAATTTAAAATGATAATACAAGCTATCATTCGTTGAAATTGGAATCCTTTATTCATCGTTTCTAATATTTTGTTCATTTATTATTATTAACTCGAAGAACAATTCACTGTGATTTTAGTTTGGAACAAATCTGTTTCATACTGCAAAGCTTATCATTAATCGAGAACACTTTAATAGTTTTGACATTGGATATGGATTTAAATATGCATAGTTATTTCAAATTACATCCCAATGATAAATTCATTTTTTAATTAAATAAGCTTGCAAGTAATATTAGGTTTCTCCAACCCATTTCTCATTCTAATTTCACAAACGATGAGCTGTATTTAGCATCAATTTCTATAAAACTAACAGTTTCTTTCTAGGTTTTTTTACTACCTACTTTTCTTTGAAGCCATTATTCCATTTATAAGATACACAATGATATCCAAAATTAAATGAACGCGAATCATTTGAAGATTATGCAATAAACATGAGTCGACTTCGTTTCAATGAATTTGAATTTTATTTTCTTTGATCATTTGTATCACTGAGACTACAAATTTTATGGTCCTCACTAACAAAAATTATTGATATTGTTAGGAAATTTCGGCATTAAGTTTCTAAATTCCAAATTCTTTTGTCTCCCGTACTTTATTCTAAAATGATGCACTGTATTTTGTACCTGCTATTGTGCGTCATTAGTATGAGTAAATCACTTCACTAGACATTAAGCATATACAGCGGCTCAAAAAATTGCGAGTACACCTTACTTTTACTTGATAAATAGGACTGTCAGTTTAAATAATACATTACAGGGAAGTGCAAACATGTTTTTATTTTTACACATATCAAATGGTTTAATTTAGAGTTAAAATAAAGAAAAATCAACGAAATTCTTTTAAATTGAAAAGTTTCAGAAGCATTTTAAATATACATACGTAAAATTTTGCCTCAAAAAATTGAGAATACACCAATGAAATTCTTGTAATATCTCGCATAGAAAGAACGTGTCCGTATTTATTTGCATGTCTTTTGACTTTTATACTGGCCTCTAAACGTCATGGTACCGATTCGACCCATTTTTGACGGTATCTGAAGCTGTTTTACCCCATTCTTCTTGCACCACTTGTTTTAAATGGGTTTTGTTTATAATTTTGTGTTTTTGAAAAAATATTTCGAGCATGGCCTGCGAATATTCAATGGCATTGATGTCGGGGTACTATGGTGGTGTGTGGAACTGCTGTTTGCAATGAAAAAGACACCATATTTTGACGTTACGTGCATTCTGTTTGGGGTCGTTGTCTTGTTGGAAAATGAATTTTCATTTAAATCCGAATTTTTAACAGTTTCCTTTTATATTGCTGCGACCATACGGTTCATCCAACTTGTTGCAGAAACTTTTCAAATCATGGACAGAAGTGTAAGTGCTGAAACTGTGCGAAATGCCATTAGACAAGCTGGATATAAAAGTCGCATTGTTAGAGAGAAACCTTTCATTAGCTTGCAAATTCAGTAAAAGCATTTGAGGTTTGCAAAAACTCATCAATTGAAGACCAATAACCATTGGAAGAAAGCTATATTTAGTAATGAAAGAAAACTCAACATTTTTGGCAGTGACAGCTATCGTACTGTATGGAGAAAGCCTAATACTGCTTCGGATCCAAAATATTTGCGTCCTACAGTTAAACATGATGGTGACTCCTTCATGATTTGAGGTTGCATGGCTTCATCCGGGATAGGAAATTTAATTTTTATATATGGCATTATAAACGATATGGCTTATTTGGATATATTTCACAGCAATCTAAAGGAAAGTGCTAAAAATTTGAGTTTAGATGGAAATTTTATTTTCCAGTAGGACAACAACCCCAAACAGAATGCACGTAACGTCAAAATATGGTGTCTTTTTCATTGTAAACAGAAGTTACACACACCACCACAGTCCCCCGAAATCAGTGTCATTGAAAATCTGTAGGCCAAACTCGAAACAGCTGTCCAAAGACACAAAATTAGAAACAAAACCCATTCAAAACAAGTGGTGCAATAAGAATGGGATAAAATATCTTCAGATACCGTCAAAAATGGGTCGAATCGGTACTATGACGTTTAGAGGCCAGTATAAAAGCCAAAAGACATGCAAATAAATACGGACACGTTCTTTCTATGCGAGATATTACAAGAATTTCATTGGTGCATTCTCAATTTTTTGAGGCAAAATTTTACGTATGTATATTTAAAATGCTTCTGAAACTTTTCAATTTAGAAGAATTTCGTTGATTTTTCTTTATTTGAACTCTAATTTAAACCATTTGATATGTTTAAAAATAAAAACATGTTTGCACTTCCCGGTAATGTGTTATTTATATTGAAAGTTGGATTTATTAAGTAAAAGTAAGGTGTACTCTCAATTGTTTGAGCCACTGTAGCTATTTAATCGGTATCGTATTTGACATTTTTTTAACCCGGTAACCGTAGCTAATATGCAAATATAAGAATTAAGACATGATATAAATACGTGTCATTATGTTTGTGATGTTGGTTCGCTGCGGGTTCGGGTCCTATAATGACCTTCTATGTATTTATAAGCTCCCCCCCCCCTCCCCCATTATATCTTTAAATAGTTCATCATGTGTTCAATTTTATTTTCTCTTAATAAATTGTGTTTGAATTAAACCTTTCCTTTTGTTGGACCCAATCATTGGAGACTTTTTATTTGTCACCATTTCCACTGCAGTACTCTAATATCAAACTGCTGAATCCCCAGTCGTTATATAAGATATCACTGTAACCGATATTATAATTAATAATTTTCTGTACCATCTCAGTGAATCCAAAATGAAAGATAAAAATTCGTGGTAGTTGGGAAACGTAACTTCAGATCATTCAAGAACTCGGACAACAAAAAAAATAAGGTTTCTATAGTCTCAAGTGCCTGCTCGCTTAAACTGGGCAAAGTAGAATTGCAATCATGTTTTGTTGTGACCCTATTAGGAATATATACAAATAAAGCACTTCGTCTATTTCACACAAGAACATTCCATCGCCGGGATGAGGCAGCAGAGCTGGGGATGGAAGGATGGGAGATATATTTTCTTGTATAAAGCATCAATATAATAAATCATATTTGAAAAATATCTTATTCACGATTCTATTAAATAATAAATACATATTCAGCCCTTTTTACGTACAATGACGTGTTTGATATTTAGATCAAAATTTATTTATTTTAATAAATATAGTATAATTAAGTCTAAACAGCAATTCTTCTGTTAGATATTGAGATTCAAAATAGTGAAAAGATTTTCATATTCCATTTACAAATTCAAGAAATATTTCATTGAAGGTGAAATTCTAATTAATTACACAGTTAATTTTTTATGAATTGAAAATTCTCTTTCCTTTGCATACGGTGGAATTGCGGCAATAAACAACATACTGACGTTCAAAATTTATTTCTTATACAGAATTTGAAATTGTCAAAATATAGGAACGAAACATATTTAAATACAAATTATTTTAACTTACTGATGTTAAATTTATTTTAAATTTCAAAACTCCTATCAAGTCTGTTGTTCTTAAAAATTGATTCAACTTCTTGATTCTTGCCAATAGATAAATAGATAACTTCGATGGTTGAAGGAAACTAAAAATTTTTTCTTGAAAATGACTGCCTTCCTATCCCAATTGCAAACACATATTTACTTTTTCAATCACAATATTTCCCTAAATTTTGAATCATTCTTTTGAAATCATTAATAATTAAAGAGTCGGGGATTATATAAATTCCTGTATCGTCAGTAACAGATTTTTATAAATATCTAATGTCGCATCTTTAAAAAGTATATGGTTGGTTCCATTTTGTTCAATAATATACCAAATTGTGTCGGATGCATTCAGTTAATTCCTAATATCATTATATCTGCACGAAGTAATAAATTGGGTTTGGCAGTATACACTCTATATATCTTTGCAGACTAATTCAAAACGCTTTTATGTCACAAGTGATGAACTCGATCATACATGCGCAGGTATTGTTAAACGAAAGCAACTTTGCATAGATGTCGAAGGTGCTCATTTTAAGCAAGATTTTAAGCACTTCATTTAATATATTATATGATTAATTTTTAAAATTTAATTGAAGTTAACATATGTATTATTAATTTTTGAATCTTTCCTTTTAATAAACTTCCTTGATGCCTACATTATTCTTAAAAATTACTACAAAATACTGGTTGAAATACTGATTAGAAATTTAGGAAAATGGTCAAAGTTCATAAAATTGCTTTTAATATCTCGCCAATTTCACAAATAGAAACACGAAAATTTGTTTCCTCATAAATGAGTGCAAAATAAAACTTTACTTAAATACAAATTCTCATTATGGGATCTGAATGAAAATTTGTTTTTTAAAAACTTTTTACTATCCCTTTCTACAGTAGTCAAAGTATTTTCGTATCTTTGGATACTTTATTCGATAAAATATTGTAGTTGGCAATGTATGTTCCAGTGAAATAATTTTGAATGTGAACGATTGTTTAGCTTTTGGGCTGAGGGAGAGAGTCCTTTTATGCAATAAAATTGCTCTTTTCTACAAGTTTTTATGTTTCAAATACTTCATATTTGGATCACAAATATAGAAATATGAATGAAGAATTAATACCAAAAACTTGTGTCATTAAAAAAATTGGTAAATTTTCATTGATAAAAGGCATAGAAACAATTTTGTTCCGAGTCAAATTGAGTATATAAGCTAATATTCAATAAAATAGTTCACAATGAATTCGAAAGTCGATAAAACGCACTCATCTTTAGATTTAGTAGCATTATTTTCTGGATTAAAATTACAATTATATGTTCCAAATAGTATGAACAACCAAGTTAGAAGATTGTAAAAGACATAAATCAAAGTTCAACTCAGTAACTCAGTAAAAAATTCCCAAACAAATCTTCAAAAATCGCTTGCAAGCAACAGTCAAATTCATACAAATAGCTTCAAATTTTACATACAAAATGCTACCATCTAATTAGATATTCTGAATTATTTCTTCTTCAAGAAGAAATAGCAAGAAATAAAAAAAGAAAAAGTTTTCACTCCTGCATTTTCATTGTTTTCATTTCTTTGAATGCGTGACTGAAATGAAGGAGTTTCCGCCAGTTTAATAGCAATACCAACTCTTTGCATTCAAAGTGGAAAGTGATAATGACATTTCCAAAATGTCAACATGGCGTAATTCCGTGCACTCCCGCAATTTCGAGCTCGAAAAGTAATCTTCACTTGTCAACAAAAGCGAGCCGGCCAAACAGGGGCTTTTGTTACAAGAATCATCTTAATAGCGATGACATTTACGTGTGCAATTACGGATCATTTCTTTCTCAGTAATCTTCTAAATGCAGTGGAATAAAGGAAAAAATTCCATGAATATTTTTCACGCTTTCTTTGTTTTATGTTTTAAAATCCATAAATCCAACATTTTCTGTTTATCGAAAGAGGAGGAAAGCTTTGAATAGAAAGGATATTGTAGCTGAAATTGTAAA
>JAPMOR010006566.1:0-22639 GCA_026543865.1 Argiope aurantia
AAGTTATTATGGACCAAATTAAGATAAAATCTTGGAAATTAATTAAATTGAAATTAGAATTAAAATATCATTACATATATATATATCGGCAGCCTATGCCAAGACAAGAATTTTCAAAATTAAAACAAAAACTTCTTTTTTTCTTAATTCGAATTTTGAACTAATTAGGAAGAAAATCAATAAGAGGGAATCCTTTAATTAAATATATCTCGATGCTTAATAAAAAAAATGAAACATCAAATGATTTTAAAAAAAATAAAGATGAAAAACATTGGGAAAAAAACTGATTGATCCATTAAATATTGAACAAGAATTTTTTTTTTTAAAAAAAAACTTCTTCACCTTGTCTTTCAATTAATATAACCATGTTGTAAAAACATTTAAAAAAAGATATTACAAGATAGGTCCAATTTTAAATGTCAATGACAAAATATAAAGCGACATTTTAACCATTCAACTCTTATTTTCCAGCGTACAAGAACACTTTAAAATTAAAAAAAAAACACACTTTACTTTAATTTCTTGAACAACAACAAAAAAAAAATACACGTCGATAGGAAAATGCAGTATCCTGTAATAGAACAATATTTCAAGAGGAAAAATGAAGCATCAAACGATTTCACTAAAATGAAGATGAAACTCGAATAAACTCGAAATAAACCTTTACTTTGACAGTGGAATTATGTAAAATAAACCTTTTCTTAATGTTCTTGGTCAAACATCATTTCACAGTGGTATTTTTTTTTTCAAATAAAAAAATGAAAGGAAAAAATAAAAAAATGAGAAAACAATACATCCCCAAATTCCATATTAAAAATATATATACGATGACTATTTATACTTTACTAAGAAGAAAATATTTTAACATAATCGACAACACATAAATAAAAATTAAAGGCCAAAGATTTCGTACACAGAAAATACAATTTTTATGGATTATTTTTTTTTAAATATTACAAATTCTTTCATATTAAAGCAGGATCATTTTAAATACAAAGCAGATGATATTTTTGTCAATCCATAAATGATTCTTTGACAGACATTTCATTTAAATTAATTCGTAAACATCATACTTAATCTAGCCAAAAGAATTTTCAATGCGTTCAAATTGTTCAAAACACTCGCTTGAAATTCCTAAAACAAGGCAATTTCAGGAAACATTCTCGAATTCTATTGCTAGTCAGCAAAAGGTCGCTAATGATGAATAAATATTCTTAGAAATGTAATTTATTTCGATAGTAATTTAATAGAAATATAATAGTAATTTATTTCAATTCATAATTCCATTACACTACTGTTAAATTTTGGTAAAATTTGCAAAATGAATGAGTGGAAGCTTGAAATAGAGGATAAATAGTTAAAAGGATTAGCAGTCCAGGATTCATCTACCAAATTTGAATTTGATACAGAGGAAAGAAAAATGAATGGAATTTGCATTGTAATAAGATTCAGTATTACTGTGAAGAGATTAGCATCAAATTCCAGAAAATAAAATCGCTCTCATCTGAAAAATTCCAATTCATATATTCAAATATTCCGATTCGTACATCATTATTTTAAAATTATGACAGTAAAAGTGAGAAGGAATTAAAATTTATAGATAACGCGTACGAAAATTGTTTTTCATTGCTAGATGCAGTAAAATTACTGCTTTTGTATTTGTCTCTATGCAAAACTGCAAGAATGAAGTTACAATTGACAATTTTTACAAAGAAAACATTGCTGATAAGATAAATATTCATACACATTGTTTAAATAATTTTACAACGAAATGCAGGACAGAAAAAAAATTGTTCCCGTTCGTTGGTCTTGTTAAGTTTATTTAATGAGCCAGAAATACATGTGTCAAAATATAAGCGACTTCTGTTCTTTTTGTATCATGTGCGATAAATAAACATAATTTCATATCTATCTTCATTTTTTTATAAAAGGGAAGGAATTTCTAATGATAAAGGTTAATTAACAGATTTGAAGGCGATGTCTTTGCAATAAAATCAATGCAATAATTTTATTTATTAGATTGAAATCAGTCTACATAAGTCTGCCTGTCTTTACAATGTGTAAGTGAAATAGGCAAATCGACAAATCTATGAATGAGGTGGATGAATCTTAGAATATAACAGATAAGAAAACCCAGATGTTTGTCAAATATTGAAAAAAAATTCCTTCTACAGTTTCTCTGTCAATCCGTCTATTTAAGGAAACTCATAGATGCAAATCTAGAATTTCGATGTAAAAAAATCATACAAAAATTCATTCGTCTAGTTTGTTACATTTTTTAACAATCATGTCCGAATGAAATGGATGCATTAGAAGAGTGGCAGATTTATACACACATATTTAGACTAAAATTTGAGAGAAATGTTTAATTCTGATGATAAAGCTTTTTAACAAATTTCATTGGTCTAGCTTGTTGTTTTTTAAGTCTTCCTATTCTCAGACAAATACGATTTCTTCCCAAAATTTTTTTGTTAAAATCATATAAGGCTAAAACAAGAAAAATCATCATAATCTCGAATTTCGATTTTCTTTTTTGCTTTTTTATCATTTATTATGGTACTCTCTTTCTCTCTCACTCTCTCTTTACGTCTTTGTATTTCATATACTTGAAACCAAAAATTGTTTTAATTTTTACTTTAGAACGCTTTTAACAAGTTATTAATTATTTTCGATGATTTATAATTAAAATAGGAAATCACAAAGTCCAACACTGTTTTACATTTTTTAATGAGAATGTATTATTTTTCTAAAAAATGAAATAAATTATTTTTTCAGAGCACCGTAAACAGGAGGAATGCTATACGCTTGCTATTTACAACAAGAAATGCACCGATTCCTTTGGCAAAATCATTGTGGGCACAGGAGCACTAAGGAAGCGATAATTAGGAATAAAGAAGGTTGCAGAAAGAATTAAACGCATTTTTAGTTCCTGCTTATAGATAATTTAACAATATACTTGATTACAAGGAGTCAGTGGAAATATAAAATGATAGAAGTGCGTGAATTAACTCATAAAACCAAATAAATGCTACGAATGAATGTTCTGGTAAAGTTAAGAATTATTCTCAAAGAAACAAACAAATTTGTAAGGAATTTATCGAAAATCAAAAGGAAGTTCAGAGTTCCGTGCAAAAATAAGAACAAAAGAATGTATTTTGCTATTATTTTTATATTATACTATTGTATCCAGCAACGAGTTTGATTTCTGATGACATCGAATTTGTCGTATTGTGAATGGCAACGTTGCTGTAATTTGAATTCTGTATCAACGGCCGATCTATGCTGCAGGCATATTTTTTGTTTCTTTTATTTTTCACAACTTTTTAAACGTAAGTTGGGTGTAATCAAACATCATTTATGAATAGAAGCATGCGGAAGAAAATCTTCTCATATTAATACTACATTATATCTCGAAAAGGGATCGGTTTATTTTCCCGATCTTCTGTGAATCAGCAAAAAAAAAAAAAAAAAAAAAAAAACATGAGAAGAGAAGAAAGTGAATTTATTACCAAAAGTTATGTTCCACATAATTAAGCTTGGTTATTTTTTGACATTATCACTAAGAATATTTAAACATTTGTCATATCGTCGTGAGAAGTTTCCGATTCTCCAGACTTTTGGAGTTCATTGATTCCGTCATAAGTATAAAGGTGTGTGGGATGATTATTTTTTTAATGAAATTTCGCAGATATCTTCATCGGTGCTGTGAGTACACCAACCCGTTCCCTTTCGAATGGGATGTAAGTAAAACATTCAAACGTTTGTGACAAACTTACTGATTGGCGCGATGTGTTTCAAATGCTCAAATTACGAATATGAATACAAATTCATCTCCAAGCAGTCCTTCAGTGGAATGATCTAGAATTATTTTTTGGGGGCAATTCTGTTTTTCATGAAATCTGAGATTTCGTGCGTCTACTATATAACTAATTAACATAGTGGATGATTTGTAACAGCCATGATTCAAGTCTGTGATTCAGATCACTAGTTAATAAGATGCTTTCTTCTTTGCTGTCTTTTAAATGCAATGAAAAAAAGAGAATATTTAATTGGATATTAGACGTGAATCACGAGCGATTCGCACAGTGGACAATGTGTTAAAACAAGGAGATATAAGCTAAACATACCCGCATCAAATTCTATACTGAACTAGAACTTTTGATGTGACCAGAAAATGGATGATACGGCAGTCAACATGTTAATTAGGCCGGGATAGTCTAGTTGGTAGGGCGTTGGGTTGTGAGTTTGAACCCCACCGGCTGAAGACCCTCCTTGTGTGTAGTGGCTGGTGCATGTATAAATCTGTAGTAGACATGAAGTCCTCCAATTCGAGACAATACCCCTGGAAGTACTGGATCAGAGGTAATCGTTCTCTAATACAGATCTAAATAACTATTTGTGGATGAGTAAATGAAATCAAAAATGAAGTGCGCCCCGTGAAAAAGGTTGTGACGAAGGAGTAGCTAAGATGTATTCTTAGATCCAGATGCCAACACTAAAACAAGAGAGGTTAGAACTCTACTTAAAATTGCTGACTAAGTCAGCAAGTTTGTCTATGACAAGTGCCATAAGCAGCAGCAACAACAACACATGTTAATTTCCTTTATCTAGATTAGACTGATAAAGCACATTGCAAGGCATTCAAAAAATTATTTGTCAACAGATTCTAAAATCATTTCATCCTGGAGAGGTTCTTATACCGTCGAGGAAGTCTCCCTTCAGGGCCCGTCATCTCGTAAATGTGATCAGCCTTTCCCTCTCCAGGAGCCCGTAATCGAGTATACGTGATTTCAATTTGGAACGTTTTATTTAAATGGCACTAGATGGCGGTTGAAGCCCGGTAAAATTTCGAATAATGTTTCGCAGAATATTGACCCTCAAAAGGCTAATTTGTTTCCGAGTATTTTTTTTATTTGATCCGGGTATTTAAACATATAAACAATGACACTTTTTTGGCTCTCTCGAGAGGTTGGGCATTTAAAGGATTTAGAATGCCTGGGCCTTGGATTTACATTTACATTTTGACTAAGATGGATAAAAGATTTCTTATTGGTTTATGTAGGTGTAGATTTATCGTTTGCATTTGGAGTTTCCTAGATAGGTTTATTCTTGTATATTTTATGTAAGTATATTTTATTTACTATGGCGAAAAGAGCAAAATATTTAAGCGTGAGTGATGATTTTAAATTTATGAATGAATCAGATAGTTCTTTAAAAGAATAAAAACGGAAATTATCGTATTATAAATGCAAAACTATTCAGTGTAGGGCTCTGCCCTGAAATATGTTTTAAAATATATCATAAACTTCAAAAATTTTAGATATAATTTAGTAATTTTTTGATATTGTATTCTAATATTCGCCATGTTTTGAACATTAGTTAGCAAATGTATGTCATTTTCTGAAAGTGTATATTATTATTAACTTTTTTTTATTAAAATTTTATTCGAATAAAAATATTTCTTTATTTTATTTCATATTTCACAATTGTATATAAAGTATATTCATATTGTTACAAACCTGCAATTCGGCTTCCCAGCATAGTTTGTTCCACTATCAGAAAGACTGTTTTAAAGTCACCATTATTGGAAGGTGTCTGTGTTTCACGTCGGAGGTCCCAGAGCTTGGCGACAAACTTGGCGACCATTTGGCGACTTGGCGACGAATTTGGCGACTTTGGCGCCAAAATAGATTATACCTGAAACATCGAGAATTTTCCCGATCCGTCCAGTAGGAACCGAGATACGCCTCGAACGTTCCTGATTGGTTGAGAGGCTTCTAGTCCCGCCTCCTCATACCTATATAAGGGTCCGCAGCTGCCAGAGTAAGCAAGTCAAGTCAGAAGCCAGAGTAGTCGAAGAAGAGTGGTCAGAGTAGAAGTCGACGAAGTCATTCAGAGTGGACAGAGCGGAGTATTCGGAAGCGACGGAGTCAATCTAGTGGTGAACTGAGCTGTGCGCTACTGTCTGCAGTAGATTCTGGTTGTATGCTACACGTCTCGGCTGAAGATAGTCGTCTCTGTGCTGTATATAGCTGTCGCTTTTGTGCTGTCCTGTATGTCTTCGTGTAAATAAACGTCATTGTTTCATTTTCTACTGCCGCCTGCTGATTGAGCGTTCTCTACACCATATCACTTCCACTATCCAAACGAAGCCCGGTAAAATTTCGTAATAATATACATAATACAATATATTCTGATACTATCAATTATAATAAACTGTAGGTTTCATTTTATTTATTTGAAAAAACGATTTTATAATAATTTTTAATTAAAATTATGCTTATTGGGAAAAATCGCTCTTGCCAGTGGGTGTACACTCTCGGAAAACGTGGGCCTGTGAGGGAATGCTTTTTTCTCCTTTCACCGGTCCTGAAGGAGGAACTTAGTATAGATGCACTTCAATATGTAATTAAAAATTCTGTTGGGTTAAGAAATAGAACTCATTTGCAAATTATTTTCATAAAATTTGCATTAATATTAATAAAATAATAACAACAAAAATTGCTTTATTCATATAGAGCTGTTTAATTTCCTTTTAATTTTACACAAAATTGTGAATGAAAAAAATAAATAAACGGGAAACGCAAAATACTTGACAAATAAATTAAAATGGTTAAAGAATTCCTCCCTGCCACTCTGCATATTCCGTTTTATTTTTTTCAGAAATTTGACTTCCTTTTAAAAATATGCGAGGAAAGGTGTGCAGGACAACTGTGATGACCGTTCTATGTTATCCTATCTATTTGATCCAATGGTGGAGTTATATCAGGGCATCTGTGAAGAGTCCGTCCTCACAGAAAAGGAGAATAACGATCCATCTAACAATTTAGGTGTTCTTAATCCTTACGTGTTATTGATAGTTTCTTTCGAAAGTTTGATATTCGAACACATGTAGAGGCAGTAGTGAAAAAATGTAAAGAACAGTTAACCTAATAATGTTTGAATTAAATAAAGCCGAAATATTTTATCAAGGAAATAAGTTGTTTTATTGTAGTACTGAATAAATAGTGGTGTTTGTTATAAACTTTCAATGTATTTTAAAATGTAATGTTGTGCAGGGAAAATTAAACTCTCTGTATATTAAAAGATTGAACATTTAATCGAATTGTTATTCATTTATTTTTTATAAATACTTTCTTTTCTTCAGCCTTTTTTTAAACTTTTCCTTTTCTTTCATTTTGTAAATAGCATTTATTCTCATTCTTCATTTTGCCTGTTCTCTCTCTCTCTTTCTTTCTTTTGCTGTTTGTTTTTATTGACTGTAATCACAAAATCGGACAAAATAAAAAGCATGAAAAAGACGTATTCTCTTAATAAATGAAATAGAAATGTTAAATTCAAGTCAAAGATCTATATTTTCTTTATTAACATATAAATATTTTTTAATTCTTATTATATCTTTCTTAATTAATATTCGCTTTTTCCAAGCAAAGCGTTTGTGGTCTTACTTAAGTCCCACATTGTTATTTCAGGATCAGTGGAGCAACAGTTTTATTTAATATTTGTGAGTAAGATTTGCAGTAGTCACTCCCCCTGGTTTTTATGTTGTCTGATGTAGTTAAGACAAAAGCCCTAGAAATAAATTTTTTCTGAATTTCTAGCTTGAGGTAAAATATCCGACTTAAAATGAGTGTTGAATAATTTTTAATCATGCATGTCGAACGTAATACATCGAACATATGCCAACCCTTAATCATTAACATGTTAAAAATGCAGAAACTAATCTTCAAGTATTAATTATTGGATTCCTATGAGAAAATTCGACATAATGAAAACGATCAACAAATGATATCTAAACAACTTTACCAGACGAAATAAAAGTTCAAAATTTATATTTCATGCTTGAGTAAGCTCTTAGCCGTTGCAGTTCCAGTGAACTGCACCGTTGCACGGGGAACACCACATGAAGGTGGGATACTCTCGTTTCCCACCCGCGAACCCTCCCTTTATCCCTCCGTAAACCCTCCCTGTAGCCGCTAAAGAGGGTTTTTTTTAATAATAGCATTGAGATGTTTGTTGACAACATCTTCTTTCATAACTTGATATAACAGTTGATCGCAGTCTTTGGTATAAAAAATAATATTAAATAACTTCCAGTTTGTGAACCATCATCTGGAGTAGACGACCGTCTTTGAACATTTGGCAACAGACAGTCTTTGAATCAGTCATAAGCAGTATTCGGTGACTGTCGACTGTTTCGATGTTAATTAAATAATCGATGTCGGTATTCTTCCGGTATGTCCAAAGCCAAGCAAAGCAGATAGATTTCATATGACTCCACAATTGGGAAACCAATGGTAGAAAATCGGGCCGGCAAGTATAAACCACAACACATATTATAAATCATGTATGATTTCACTACCGGAGCATCAGCTGTCTGGACTCAAGTAGGAGCCAGTTCAGCTGGAATCTCCAATGCCTGGCAAAGTCGAAACACTGCATACGAGCGCACCACGGCAACTCGCGGTTCAGGCGGATGAGATGGTATTTCCACATTTGGATCCAAATCAGGATCAGAAACAAATTCCCCAGGAGATGGTAGACGGGGAAATAAGGAATATTTTACCAATTCCCAAATAGTCACCAAAACGATGAGGCCAACAATGGCTGTAGCCTCATTGAAACAGTCAGGAAACGCACTAAGCATTGCTCAGAAGAAGAAAATGTCGCTCAACGATTGGTTGCTGAACAGTAAAGAATTTCAACAGAAAGTAACAGTGTATGCTTTCATTGTTCCTTCTGCTACATTGTTTGCATTTTGTAATTTTCTTGAGTATTTAAACAGCTACATTGCTGTAAACAACAATAAATGTGACTGTTGGAATATTTTTTGTTCGATAACAATTGAAATACGATAATAATTATTACCATCTTAACAATAGAATAAATGCCAATAATCAAGGATAGGAATTTCGTTCGGAGCTAAAAATGAAAGTTACTATCTGAAGGAATTATGTGGATATAAATATAAATATTTATTGCAAGTATGATTAGTAATTAAAATTTCCATGGGAAATTAAACGACACGTAAAAAATGAAAATAACATATCTATTTCATTTTATAAGAGGGAGAAAGTAAACACTTTTCCATAAGGCTGAGATGGATATAGGAACATACAAGAATTAGGTAGCTAAAAAGTGTAGAAAACAAAAGAAAGTGGAAGTTACTCTTTAGTCAAAAAAGTAAATATTTTATAAATTTTAAAATAGAGATTGGTATTTTATTATTTACCAATTTTTTCATTGATTAGTAGCTTATCACAACTGCATAAAACGCCATCGCCCTGGCTTAGGGATAGAGCGTCTTCAGCGTGGTCTGGGTGTCTCTGGTTCGGGCATGGTTGTCCCTACCCTGTCTCCTATTTGGGAGGTGTGTGAAAGAGACCCCATGTAAAAACGGGTTGTGCAAGCGAATGAGTGAGTGTCGTCTTCATATGAACTGAAGTCAGACTTCTGCTCTCCAGTGCTCAGGGGTCTTTACCCTCAGAAGCTACTGCACCCCTTTTTCCGAGATCTCTTGGACTTGGTTTGAATTGGTGTTCTACTGCACTCCTACTGCGCAAATTTTAAGTCAGCTCAGTTTAAGAAGCGTATCGACCTAGTATTAAAATTTCTGAAACAAAAGATTCGTGGCACAATAATGATGATTATGAGGCTTTTACAAAAACGGAAACATGATATCATCAGTTAAATTAATTTTAAATGGTTTCATCAGCCATTACGACACTGATGATGCACTTTTCACTAAGTTTTCTGTGTCAGCTTCTCTCTCTCTCTCTTTTACTTTATTGTATAAGAAGTACAAAAAAGATAAGGTTTTATTAACATTAAAAACTCGACCTCTCTTTGCCCGAAAAGCACATTTTTGAAATTATGTCCATTTTCTATGATCACAAAGATTCAGTAATTTCTTGGGCTAGATGGGAAAAATTTTGCATGCAGTTTGAATACCAAATTTGTATTCTTCGATCATGATTTGAACGAAATCCACCGAAGAAAAGTCTTTATGTCTGTATGTACAGAAATACTATAACTACAACAACAACTTTATCATTTACTATTATCAATTATTTAATCTTTATCCTATGAAATTTTGAATTAGATCTATCAAACTGTCTATACAGACAGCAGGATGTAAGCAGTTGTAAAGCGATATCTCAAAGCTGCAACAAGTTATATACATACAATATTATTTTGTCAATAATATTGTAATTATGCGGCCAATTTTGGCTTCAACCGATTAATAAAAAATGGCATACTCGGTTTTCTTAACTGCTCAACGGCGCACAATAGCTCATGTGCGTGTATTCGAGCATCCTTCGAATTCATTATCTTGCCTGAGGTCCAAATTTTAAGTGGGAAGATGAATTGGAGAATCGCTTTAATTAGAGATAAGAAAGAAAGTTTTGGAGGGATCACTCCTGATGATTTATTATTTATATCCCGTATTCTACTTTTTGCCGCGTTCCTCAACGTGAACCTAATCAGGATGGATTCCCTCGCAATGATTTAATACCACCACTAGTCATTGCGAAGTAACAAAGGTCAATAAATATGTAAGACACTCTTTTTTTAATTCACAAAAATGATATTTATAAATTTCTGAATAATAAAAGTACAAAAGCTTAATAAGATAACGTATAACTTACTTTTTATTAAATTTCTATTCGAAATATTGTTTCCAATTTCATTTTCCAAATTTATATTTATCCAAATGAGTAAGATAAACTCAGCGAATGCTATGTATCGATGCTTAGTTTCGTTAGAAATAAAAATTAAAAAATTTGAATTTTTATCTATAATTTTGGTAGTTAAATTAATTTTGTGTAGTAATAATTTTGTGTAGTGAATAAAATTATAGTTAATATACTTATGGAGATGCTAATAATTCATAACTTTCTGGCGAAAACAACACTTTGTGATAGTTTTAAACAATTAAAGAAAAAAATTTTTAAGAAATATATATATATTTTAATTTTCTATGATTTGTAACATTTTAAAATCCATTATGCTCACTCAGCTGATATGGGTAGCAACATAGGTTTGAAATCTTTTCACATCTTTCGGGCATCAAAAGAAAAACGGAGCATATAGTAAAACAGTCGCGTCATTGGATGTTCGTTGACATGTGTTTTGTGCAACTATGTTGTCTTGCAATCATGGTGTCATGTGAAATTGCTGCATTACACTAAACATTATTTTATAAACAAATGTTGTAAAAACTGCCATGTAGGATATATTTTGTCACTAAAATAGATACAGGAATATATTTAAGAATATTTCATAGGAGGTTTTAAACTAAAAAGCGAAAAAAATTAAATCATTTATTATCGATTTAAAATAAAAGTTTTTCTTTCATTGTTAAATCCATTCAATAAATTGCATTCGCTGAAGAATAGAATTATTAGTGTACGAATGCAATCAAAAATGAATGTTAGAAATTTCTTTTAATAAAATTGTCTTTTTTTATATAAGATTTTCGTATGGAATATATATAAATAAATCTTTATTATTATTATTATTTGCAAAATTATGTGTCTGCTTTTATTTCTTTCGTAATTTAAATTTTTTTTATTTATTTCAATCTTTAAATCATCATTTTATAAAGACTATAAAACAATAGCGATTTTATTATATTTGAGAGTAAATTGTGAGAGTATTTCAAAATGAAATGCCACCTTTTTATATTTATTTCATTTTTTCAATAAAATCACGAAAAAACTAGAAACGTGAAATTTTCAGCTATGACTCGTTCTATAAATTGTCTTTATTGAAGAAATATTTGACAAAAGGGGTGAGGTGGGTTGCCTCAGATTATTTTTTTGCCGACGTTCACTGCCAAATCGACGACTTTGTAGCGGAAAGGGTTGTGGCAAGCGCAGCGTTCTCTCTTTTCTCCCTTTTCGTCCACCACGTCGTGGCAACGACACTCGTACTTGAAGAGATTCCCTCTGCAGCAGTTGTGCTTGTCGTGGGTGCATTCGTGGTGCTTCTCGATGCACTTCCTGTCCTCCTTCCTGAAAAGGAACAACTCTCTCTCGTAAGTTCGTTTTACTACCTCTAAGAAAAACAGGTAAACAAACTATCGGCACTTTCACTTATTTGCATGAAGTTGTGGCTATCAATCAATTTTGAGTAATTTTCTGTGGCATACGAAAACTGGATTGGAAATTTACAAGGGCTTTCTTGAATATAATTCTTTGATAAAAAAAATGATTAGCAAACGATTTAAAAATAATTTTATTGGAAATTGCAAAATTCTAAGTATTTATTAATAGTCATCCCTTACAAATATCAATTAAAAAGTGACATGCTCGAATATTTTTTATTAAAAATACTATGATCTTTTTCACTATTCATCCACCTTTTCGCTCATCATAGCGTTAACGAAGATACAAAATGTGTTAAAATATGCAATTATTTTTTAATTAGCTGACTAAAATTTATATGAATAATTTCCTGTTACATTTTCTGCATTTTGTTTGTTAGGAGGATACTCTGAAGCGAGAATACTCGTTACCTGCTGTATGCTAATTGTTACTCAGAAGATAGCTTAATTAGTATTTCTTGAATAAATATGCTGTTCATATATTAAGTAACTACAATTTGAAATATTTTACGAACAATAAATCGTATGCACTATCTTTGAAAGGATAGATTAATTTGGAATTATTGAGATATTAATATGCGAACTGTTTCAAGCACACAGAGCTTAAAAGCAGTAAAATAAAATAATAAATTAGTATATTGCAGTAGTAGAAAATTTAAGTAGTGATGCAGTAAAAGCTGAATATCTTTTTTTTTCATCGCCTACTCCCCCAAATTAAAATTGTGCTTTATATTAATCATTAGTTCAGGTTAATTTCATTGATATTTCTTTGTCAAATCAGGATTATTTAGTACCTTTGATTCATTGTTATATGATGAGATCACACCACATCACCACGAAGACTTTGATACCATTGCATGTACTGAGCGCCTGCATTGTGATTCATCGATTTCGAAACCGACACCCTTGTAGACTTCTATTTTAAGCATACAAATTGATGTACAGTTTCGTAGTATGCCGTTACAGACAAGGGAATAGTCGATTTTACATTTCAGTTTTCGCTGCATAGTTTTTAAACAAAAGAATTTTTTGAATGCTTGCTCTCTGTAACACTAATTAGAAAATGTTAAATTTTGCATGCTACATTTAAGAAGAAAAAAAGATGTTAAACGTACGAAGGCGCCCAACTTCTCACACGATCACTTTCGAAAGAAAGCACGATGGTATTGTTCCGTCTTTCTATAAAAGTACATTAAGCAGGGCATTTCAGGGCATCAGTTTGCATTAAAAAAATGTAACTGCGTAAAACTCTCCAATTCAATGCAATGAACCATAGTTGATGAATTACAATATTAAAGTATAAACAACCAAGGCTAGCAGGATATTAAAATACGGAAGGATGCAATGATTTAGTAAAACCAAATATTTGGGTTAAGTCTGGAAAGGCCATATCTTAAAAGGATTCTTATGACACTTTTATATATGGCTTAGAAAAAAGAGCTAGATTATTAAAGGTTTCGCAGTACATAGTTTATTTTAAAGTGTCATTTGTTTTGATAATTTTAGGGCATCATTTCCGAATGAAAGACCCCAGATCAGAGGAAGGGATTATTTCTTTCGGATTTTAATACATATTTACAACCTTTCAATTAACAAATCCAAATGTATAGATTTCAGCTACTTTAAAAATAACGTAACGAAAATCAGAGAGACACTGCATAATTAAAATAAGTTCTTTAATTAAAGCTATTTCAAGAATATATTTTTTTTTTCAAATCAGCCTAGGGCTGCCTTCAGAAAGAATTTGGATACTTTGTCCAGGAATTGCTCCGTTATGCGGAGATACCATTTCTCCTGACAAAAGCACGTTTCTTAATTTGTGGGGTGAGAGTGGTTCCCCGCTTTGTAAAAGCACCAACATTTGTATTTGAACGTCTCACTTCGGTAGCACCCATGACGATTCTTCGTGCAGTCATGGTGAAGCGGTATGCACTCATCGGATCTGAAAAACCATCGCCTTTGAAATGAAACACTTCTTCTGATAAAGTTAAAATGAAATTTGACAGACATGCACAATTGTGATAATTTACTTCTCGGGAAAAAAAAGAAAGAAATATTCATTCCTAAGAAATATACGAAATATGATCCATCTATTGCTGTTTGTAGAATCATTTTCGGTAAAATCAATAAAAAAATATCTTAAGAATTCCAGAAAGTGTAAAAAAAACAAACTAAAAATTAAAATAAAATTTTCATATTTGCAGAAAATTCAGCACAAAGAAATTTTGTTCTTCTATCAAAGGAAGGTTTGATAGTTTAAACGATTTTCTATTCAGGATGCTTTATGAAACTGCGCTTCTTAAAATAACCATTTTTTTTTAATTTTGCTAAATTTTTAAATTTAATGTAGATTTGTTTGCACCGAACGATCTCTAAAATAAATCGCTTGAGTTTCTGCTGATTATTATATTTTTAAGAGTTCTTCAGTTAATTTTTTTAAATAATGCACTTCATATTAAAAAGAAAGCATCAAAAATAAAAGACATTGAAGCAATTATTAATATCTAAAGACCCATAAATATTACTGAACTTCGAAGTATTATAAATAGGGAATCTTTAAATCTAACTGCACATCAAAACAGATAAACAAAACACAATTTACTACTGCTTCAGTTCGAATAAGTATCTTAAGTTTCAGTAGTATATTCCACTGTGATTTCCTGAATCCACTGTGCATCTTGTAAAAATTAAAGCTGCACATGATCACGCAGCGTAAAACAATGAGTAGTTATGCTAAACGGTATACGAAAACACCTGTCGTCACAACCACTATAATCAGAGCCATGATTTCTGATCACACACTGAAAGCTACACCCCATTAATTACCATATGCTTCTTTTTTTCAGTAAGCCAGATCTTACCTGTATTCATCTGTAGATAAAGACATCCTACTTTCAGCAGCATCCAATTCGTCTAACGATTCACTTAAAGGAAACGTTTCCTCATCAGCTATAAAAAATAATAAGATACCGTTATATACAATGATGAGTTATCACCATTTTTTTAAAAATATTTATTGTAAAAATGATTCAAAATTTCTCAACATAGTTGTAATAAGAAATCTAACTGCGAGATGCAGAATGCAAACTTTTTGAAAAACGCTCTTCCTAACAAACTCTTGGATTTAAACTATCACGTCGGGCATCACATTCTTGAGACACTAATATTTTAAATAAAAAGACTTGCACTCCAATCAACTTAAACAATTACCTAAACTGACAAATTTATGAAATTTTAACATTACTCCTCGATAAAAAAAAATTGGTAATTTTTTTCCACTTCATCGACATTCTCAAAGAGGATACGTCAGAGATTCTAGAGAGTGCAGGCCCTGTATTATGGAAATATTTATTGTTCTAAAACGATAATATAATAACGTCATAAATCGGTCAGATTTAATCGCAGAAGATAGAAACTATTTATTTATTTAAAAGTTGGAGTGTCAAGATTATTTCGCAGAATATGATCCCTTAGGACCAAAAGACTGTCTACAATTTAAACTTCATAGTTTTTTTCAAAAGTACATTTATTGAATGAAAAAAAAATTTCTTTTCATCATTTAAATCTTTTGAAAGTGAAATATAAACCTTTAAAAACTGAACTTTAGGAGAGAACTGAATTCTCAGAGAAACTTTTGTTGAACAATTCTTTGAGACATTATATAAATTATGAAAACTATTCTGTAATGCGCATAACACTTCATTGACGAACGACTCTACTTTTAATTCGCATATTTAAAAATTACATGGTTGGTGTCACTAAGAAATATTTTTATTTTAACTGCAGTTTAACATTTCACACCTTTAATTTAAAGTTGAAATTTTATGGGCGCTGACAGAAAATTTGGGAGGGAAAGTTACGTTGTAAACTGAACAGGACTGCTGAAGGCCTACATATTAGTATGAGTGAGTTACATAAGTATCGAAATTTGAAGTTTAAATATATTGGCTGAAAAGCCTATTACGAAAGCAATTTACATCAAATGTTTAATTCAAAATTATACCGAGCATTAATACTGGAGAACCAGCTGATTGCCAAAGGCAGCCAGTCTACTTTAAATTACTGAGCGTGCAAATTAAAAAGTGTACATGCTACGAAATAAAAACGGAACTAAAAATCCTGCCTTTGTGCTCATGTCTAAAGGAAGCAATTTCCTAAATATATAATTTGACATTGGCCAAAGCAAGAGATTCAGTCTTCTGACGGATGCGTTTGGAGTTCATCTTAACATTCAAAACAGATTGGGTGCACAATTACAAGTTAAAAAAAACTGTAAAGTGATGAAATTGATATATTTACACTATATTTTACAGTTGACAGTCTATATTTTACAGTTCCTTAATTCGCAAATCGGAGCTTGTAAGAAACTGTAAAAAGCTGTAAAAATGTTCAATAAATAGTTTGAAACGTTCTTATGACGGTTTGTTTACGTGTGATGGTTGCCATTCGACACTGTTTAATAAGAGAGATTTTCGTGACACGTACATTAAGAGTTTTATGTACATTAATTGGTTCATGTTTATTGAAAGTTATTGTTCATGTAGAGCATTTGTATATCAAGAGCAGATTTTTTTAAAAGTGCACACATTTAGCATATTAAATTCAATAAGTTTTATGCTATTTTGTAATTTATGACATTCATTGCGATGATTGTAAATAGATATTAAAACTTACCTTTTTCAGCTATAGCACAGATGAATACGAGCAGAAAGATCACCGCGAAAGAAACGGCGAATCTCATTTTTATGATATTTTCCATTAAAGAATTGTTACGATTGAGAATCCACGTATGCTTCAAATGACCTGTAAATATAAAATTATAGGTTTAATTCTGGTTTAAATAGAAAAATATTACAATTTAATCAAACATGTTTTTCTTAATTATTTCTAGTTTACCTACATTTTTTGAATCAAAAATCAAAAAAATTAAGAGCATCAAGGTTTTATTCACAATTTAAACTTATATTGATGGTTGGCCTAGTTGGTCATTGGATTATTTTGTTACAACAGCCACCAATGGCACAACTGTGCAACAAACGCAGTGGCCGTGAACGATATTTAAATACAAATCTTAAGCTTCTGTAAAATGTAAAACTTTGAAAGAACACAAATGAAATAGTAGATCTGTACATTATGAAAAAACAAAACACACGCAGAAAACGAAGTTAAAACGCGTTAAGTGCCGGATTTAAACCTAGCAGCTTTCGAAAAATTTAACAGATTTGAGTGATGCTTCTCACCCACAAAATCTTTCAGAGTTAGAGATGATAAATAAGGTTAGTATGGCCAGACTGAAGAAAAGAGCATTCAAAGAATATATTTCACAGTACTCATAGATAGACAGCTTATTGGTGAACCAGCCCATATTAATTTCATTCTAAAATATTCTCTTATTTCGTGATCCCATTTCACTTTTTGAAATGACGAATGGGATTAATGTAAAGGTAATGGAAACTTAGGCATCACTTGTAATATGCCTTTAAATTTTAATTTTTTACTTGAACATCTTACAGAACTGTAAGGTATATCTGTTTTTTGAAAGGCCCGGAACACTTCCACATCTTGCGGAGGGAGTTTTAATGATATTGCAAACTCTTAATTTCAACTCTAATTAATTTCCAAAGTTTTTTCTTCATTTAGCCCATATTAACTTTATTCTAAAATGTTATCTTACTTCCTGATCCCATTTCACTTTTTCTATTTAATTAATGCAGCCGAAACTTTATAAAAATGCCTGAAGTTGCATTTTCACACTGTCCAAATAAAGGTATAAAAATTGGCAAGCCTAGTGAATTCTTCTAAAAGATCCCTATGATTCCCTTTCCTGTGGTCGACTCATGTAAAAAATCCCTATCGGAATCAAACGGTAAAAACCTTTTGTCTATAAACCATCTCTCCCTATATATATATATATATATATATATATATGTTTGTGTGTGTGTGTGTGTGTGTGTGTGTGTGTGTGTGTGTGTGTGTGTGGTGTGTGTGTGTGTGTGTTTGTGTGTGTGTGTGTGTTTGTTTGTGTGTGTGTGTGTTTGTGTGTGTGTGTGTGTGTGTGTTTGTGTTTGTGTGTGTGTGTGTGTGTGTGTTTGGATGTTTAATGGAGTAGAATGCGTCATTTACAGTTCTATGATTAGACAAGGCTGATTCAGGATAAATAAACTCAGAAGACTCGAGTTTCCCCCATGATTATTTATTGGAAGTTTAAGATGAAATGGATGGAACAAAAATAATTTCGGTTTCCCTCTGACTAAGATAGCAAACGCGAGAAAGAACTTAGACTCGCTCAGTGTGACATTGTTTTTCTGTTGAGGTATATCTGATAAAAGTGCTAGACACTGAAAGCAACTTAATGAACTTGGGATGAAAGATCCCTCTGGTAATTTTATATTATCTGTATAAAGTTAAGCTATGTTGAGGACCAAACCTTTATTCAAAAGATCTTCAAACCTTTATTCAGTGATCTTCTTTTTATAAACCAATACGATATGGGGAAAAAATCAGGCCAGACGGAACAAACCACTGCAGATACTAACAAAGTATGGTAGCCATTGGTTCTGAAAATTCCTAATTTCAGGCACTCTTACCATAGTGGGAATCGGAACCTGTATGCGGGGAGTCATTTTCGGGGACACTCATCAGTAAGGACATGGTCTCTTAAGGACAAGGCCGAAGCTGTGACTTTTTCATTTGTACTTTAAGACACGAACGATGTAGGCGGACAGCTGCCAATCAAAACGATACGCTGGGGACGACCGCATGGATTACCTCATGCTGTCCACACGTAAACCTTCGGATATCCAAAAGAAACAGAATGCAAACATAGAGACAGTGGATTCTCGTGGAAAACTCTTTCACTTGTCACCGAGAGAGATGGAGAAAGCAAACAGCCTCAGCTAGAAAGAATGATAAAACTAAAAAGAGAAAAGACCCTATGGAACTAGAGGCGTATAAATCGAAGGGCCAAGGCTTCTTCGAGACATAGAAGCCCTGACGCTCGTCTTAGAGGATAGATTTAAGATGAAATATTAATGTATTTATGCTTCATTTCGAATAAATAATTAATACCCTTCCCCCAGCCTATTAACACAAAAGTCTGAATAACATTATTACGATATCCTCACATTATTGATAAACAATAATCATATTGAACAACATCCTAGCTATAGTATAAAATATCTTGTAATTATAAAGTTAATCGCAATTAACACTTTTTAAAGTGCCTTATGACAATAGCGAGAAGACAAAAGATTCTTATTATAACCGGATGCCGCTTACCCTGGCGACGCCAAAAAAATCCCGTCATTTGTTAAGTTTTCAGAAAATAGCTTGAATTTTTATATGAATAACAAATCCATAAAAGTGATGTTTGATCATATATCCTTAAGAAACCCAGATTGAAACTAGTGAATGAAAAGAAAAATGTCAACAACATAACTTTTTTTTAATTTTGTAACTTGAGTCAATGTATATACTCAATATGTTTTGTGCATCAGAAGTATTGAGCAAAAGAAAAATCTGTAAATTTTACATAACTTCTGAAAAAATGTGGGCTTAAAATACATTTAGTGTAAGTAAAAAACCTTAAAAAGGAGAGCTTTCAAGAATTAGTTTAAAAAAAAACTACTTATTTCTTTAATGATACAAAAGAACTTTTGCATTAATAAGTAACTACATAAAAACGCATATGCTCAATCAAAATAAACTAAGCTAAAATTTTTCAAATTAAATTTAATAAATTAAAATTAGATTTCAGTCCATTGTCCACTGAAATTTTTTAACAAAATCAATCTATGTATTCTACAGAATTACAACATTCATTACCCTATCTTGTCTTTAAAATTGGTGTTCGTGTTTTTCTCTTTAGTAAGATAAATTCTTACAGAATGAGTGGTGATAATAGATCGAATATGCATACTTTTTTATTACATTTACTATTGGAATTAAAAGGATTCTGGAGAACGAACTGGGAGCCCGTTTGTTTCAAAGTCGGTATTGAAATATTTGTTTCATACAAATTCCTCTTGTTGTCTTCTTTGTAGAAGATGGAATTTGATTTCAGTGAGGCAATATCCCAGTACTTTTATGTTTACCTTATACCCTCTATAATATTTTTCTTCATATTTCAAATACAATATTCCAATCTTCTGAACGAACACCTTTCAGGCTTCATTTATTTCACTTACGATATTTGTATTTTAAGCAGTCGCCACTTAATTGATCTGTAACTTACAGGCATAAATAAGTTCTCATCCTGCTTTTTATTGAATAGCACAGAAATTGGCAACATTCACTATGTAACTGGATTCATACTCAAAAAATTTGTAATCTGTAAAATCAGTGGATATTCTTGGAACTGGAATTTGTCTCAGCGGATATTAATTTAATATTTCTCTTGGTATACAACATTCCGAATACATACTCATATGAATATGATTGGATGCAAGCTCCTCAGGAAGCATACCCTTTAGATAAGAAATGCCAAACTTTATCTTTTTGCTTTATTCTACATTAGCGCGCATCTATATTATTATTGCAGCTAAAGATTTCCAAGCTGCAAACATACATTTTTAGTTCTTTTAGTAAACTCGCCATTGAAAGACAGTGATCAACGAATGAATATTTTTCCCTTTTCATTTTGAAATGATTATAAGTCGAAGAATCCTTGTGATATAATATAAGCTTCTTTGGAAACTGTAACAAAAAATGAACACTTGGGTAGTGAAATTCGCATTTAGAAAGAAATTTTGAATTGATTCTGAACTCATCCACACTGTATCATAACCAAATCTTAACTTATAATTTATAATCATGTTTCGTTTTAGAGTCTACTAAAACATAATTTGTAAGTATACTACAGCTGCTTTACCTATTATATTAATAAAGTAAACAATTACCTTTAAATTATCTCAAAAATGACAAAAATAGCCAAAGAAATCGATCCAACTAATATTAAAAAATTGTGAAATATTAAATAGCCCTAATTATAAATACATTTTAATGTATAAAAACACATATTAGATTTTCCAAGATGAAAGTAAACATAAATTTGAAAGTTCTGCACTTACAGGTACGAAATTTTCAGTAACCTACGAATAAAAGATCGTGGATTAGATTCAACGTTAAGAAGTTGAACAAGAAGACTCGTCGCAGGCAGACGATTTTGAGTCTTTTTTTCAGTGCGCGCCTTTTATTCAGAAGATTATTATGAATGACAGGCATTCACAATAGTCTTGTGAATTCCTGACAAATTTTTCTATGAATAAAAAAACATTTGCAAAAGGTCAGAAATTGTGTTGACTTATTTTTGAGAAGTTTGTCAGGTTTTGTAAATATTATCTGGCTTAAACATCTTTCCCCTTCCTTGAACACCTGTTCTCTTAGCATCTGCCAAAGAATAATGGCAGAAGAGCGACAAGATATGCATGAGACAAATAATATGGGAAAAATAAAAAGAATAATAAATAAATAAAAAATAAATAAAACAGAATGCTGTTTCCCATCCATGATAGAGAAATGATGATACATGAAGTCATTTATTTATCTTGGGCCAGATAAAAAAATTTCAGCGATCTTGCAGTTGCAGGATTGTCAGATATATGATCGTTCACTGTCATAAAAATATATCGCAAAAATAAATCGCAACGAACAATAAATAAAAACTTAAAAAATTAAAATATTTCTATAAATGCTCTTATATGTATGATTTTTAATAACTTTGAATTATTTTTCACTTCTTACTTTCAAGAAGTTAAATTACTGAAATCAGCAGTGTAAAATCTTAAAATGAATTTAATATCTTTGAAATTTTTTAGTGAAAATCTAACTTCTGGTCCTCTTTGTCATTCTGATTGTCAAGAAGCACAGTTTGAAAAGTTTTTTTTTCCTTCTTGAATTAGCTAAATAACTTTTTCAAACATAGAAAGCTCGCAGATTAATCATTCTTTACAACAGTTCTGATTTCCAGCACAACTTGTTTTGCTGCCACGAATTCCAATGATTCTCAGAGACGTGCCAATTGAATTCAAACGCGTTCCATTTAGTATTAGATTGGCATTCAAAATGTCAATCAATAAGTCGCATTTCCAAACGATGTCTGTTTGCAGCTTAGATTTAGGCACACCATGTTTTTCACACGGAATATTATACGCGGCATGTTCTCGCGTCGTCAAACCTAAGAGCTTATTTGTGATGGCTAAAGACGGACTGACAAAAAATATCGTACACTCAATTGCTCCTCGAAATGAATATTGATTTTCTTTATTTTATTTTTATACTTTATGATAAAAAATATATAACTTTTTTCACTTTACGTTTAACTTTTAAAAGATCAAACAATGTATATGTTCGTTACATTAATGAAATACATTGTATTAAGAAAATGAATGTTTTTTTTTAATTTTTTTTATCGACAATCATCGTCTGCAGCGCTCCATTCCTCTTTCTGTCATAGATCCCATCCCCACACACTTACATTACATTCATTATTTTTTAATTAACAATCAAAATATTCACTAGAAATACTTTATA
>JAPMOR010006566.1:32209-42682 GCA_026543865.1 Argiope aurantia
TTAATTATTCTTTGTAGAATTTATCTAATTCGTAAAATAAAAAATAAATGTGTTCATAGAAAATAAAAGGCTGATTTCGATCTAATATATTAACGTAAGGAAATTGATATAAGAGCCCATATGGAATATAAATCAGTATAGCGGCATTTGATTATATCTAATCGTTTTCTGGTGCATAGATAGAAAATGCGCCAAATCAGTAGAGAAAATTGTAGAGTCTTTGAGAGGTTTACGGAAAAAAAAATAACCATATATTTAGTAAGAGAAAAAAAATCCAATTATGTGACACCCTCAGAATGATAAATTTGATGGACTTTAGCAAGAAGAATATATTTTAACATTATCGATTGCATACTTTGGTGACAATTCAATTTTGCATTTCTCAAACATTCTTGTGTATCAGAAATTGTAATCTGCCTTTAGATTCAGATAACTTAAAATAAAATAGTGTCACCTTTAAAGATTTTTCTTTCAATTATTTAGTCATTTTTAAATTATTCTTTCAGATTTTCTTTTAATTCTTTTTGTGCATTTTTTGTCTATTCATTATAAATAAAAATAATTAGAGATGGGACAAGTTTGCTATAGTGATGCTCCATGTGGACTTATCTATCATCTCTTTTCGATTAATAATATAGGTACACATTTTACGAACTGCAGCCTTTTTTACACAAAATGTTCAACAAATACCACAATATTATACGCCAATTAGAATATCAAGCAACATAGCGAAGATATCTTTCAATACACTGTGGTAATAGGAAGCAAATAACGGCAAATAAAGTAAAATTGTAATTCATTGAAATGTTACTTATAAATGTTAGAAATCTGCATTGACTTTTATATCAACAATAAGTTTTCCCACAACATTTATCTACTAGCCTGTATTAAAGATTCAAATTTTATAACTTATATCTACTGCAGAAATATTTTATAATTATCTGTAACTTGTTTCTTAGAATCTGGTTGAAAAGAGTTGCTGAAAATTCTGCAAAAGTTTTCAAAAGTTCAGGCAAATATTTTTTATATACTATGTGTACTTAGAAACAGAGGGCTTCGTGTCTAAGTTACCAGGATTTAATACTTGTCCACTGCATTTAGTAAATATCGATCTCTGTATCTGAATAACCCGATCCAAGAAAGAAAAAAAATCGAGTCAAATATTAATAGAGAGGTAGGGCGTAAAGTAGTCAAAAATAGCTTTTATTTAAGAATAAAACAGAAAATGGAACATCATATAAGTCAAAGTAAAACTTCGCTCGGTAGCTTCTTCTTTCCCCCCCCCTTTCTTCTTCTTCAATTTTTTTTTAAATCGTAAATAAAATCTTATTTCTTTTTTAAAATTATAAGCGAAATCTAACTGAACTGGAAACGAGGGATCAAACTTAAAAAATATGTATAGGAATCCGAAGTTTTAACCACTACTCCATTCCTGATACGTTTATACGGGGCATGTATAGCCACTTGTCAATATTTAATCATAAAAAAAAATTGTGTAAATTCGCGTTTTTTCAGGAGAGACACCTATGTAGATAAACTGAAAAAGCAAAACCTTATCTAAATATAAAATGCGATCCAGGTTGTTAGATCCATTTCCAAGATCCACGAAATAAATTTATGCATATACAAGAATTGCTCGTTTAAAGTTATAAGATGAGATTAGGCAGTATAGAAACTGTGAAGATCAGATTTTAATGCTTAAGATAGGCATAAATGATTGGAATAGAGTGAAGAAGACGTAATAAATTGCTAGGAAAAAACTTCTCGAGTTGAAGCATATGTAAGACAGTGTATGTTGCTCGAATTTAATATAAAGGATTCTAATGAAGCATAAAAAGGTAATTACATTTCAAGAAAGAAGGTACTTGAAGCAGAAATTATATAAGACAGATAAAGTCCAACAGATGAAAAAACACAAGATGTGACTGAGTGATTTAAGAATTTCAGAAGCCGGCTAGTTCAAATAAAATTGCATTTAAGATCTCGTGAGCTACAGTCACAAAAAATTATATACAACAATCTTAACACATAAAACAATTTAGACAAAGCCTAATGACACTCAATTTCTGGCACCTGGAGTTTGTTTTTCTCTATCGCCGCTAGAGGGCTATTCTATTTGTTACAAGGATAAATACAGCGTACACATAGCAAATACATATATGTATATGCTGTAATGTCACGTAAGAGAAATAATGATATACGAGATATAAATATATAAAATCATGAAAGATCGAATTTATCTTTTTATTTAAGATTAAAAGACGCTAGAATATGCACAGCAGCACAATGCAATCGTTTTTCCGTTAACAAAATATATTACCAATTAGAAATGGAATATTACATACATCAAATAATGTTATACAAGAAATTGTTCTGTAAAACAAAAACTATGCTGCTTAAAAAAACAAGAAACGGACACAAAATAAAAAAATACATATCATAGATAAAAAATTTTCCTTGAGAAATCAGATTGTTCCTTTTCTTAGTTAAAATATAATACCATTTTGAAGTTTTACTTGCATTGTAGTATCAAGAATAAAGAAATGAAATTTCAGAGCTAAATAATCTTTGATAAGATGATATGTGTTTGTGTATAGTAAGGATTATGATTTGAAAAAATATATTAAAATAACTGCTAATGTTTTTTTACCTTTGGGAAAAATTTATGATTTGAAGTAAAGGATATGTTTTGATTTTTTAAAATTATTTTGAAGAAACTGAGTGATAAATAGGGAAAGTTATGGTAAGCAGTCGATAAAATTTTTTGTATTTCAATAATAATTTTTATATATAAAATATTAACGTACGTGACACATAAATCCCTTATTACTTGATGGAACCAAATATAAACAACTCACTATGTCAGTATTTTGGACTGTTTTATTGAACTTTCTCACAGCTGTACTTAATTCAACGCTTCTCTAGCTCATGAAAGTATAAAATGGTATTAGTAATGCTCAGAAGAGGGTTCACCGCGTCATCCAAACTCCATCCAATCAGAAGAAATAAGATATGAAATAAATCTAAAAAACTGGTGCCAAACAGAAAGTTCAAATGCGCTCGAAAATAAGCTCAACAGTCACTTGATGGATAATTACTCTAAGTATGAAAATCGATGACTATATCTTCCAAAATTATTATCGCACAAAAAGAGCTTTGGATTATATAAAAAATTAATAAGTTATCTATTAAATGATATCAATTTTATTTTTGAACAATTTTTTTTCTTTCTTCTTAATAAATTTTAGAACTTATGCACAATATGTAATAGTGTTTTCAATGTTGTGAGGAAACTCAAAGTCATTCATCAAAACATTCCATTGCGTGTTTTCCACAATATTAAAATTAAGATAAAAACTGTATCTTTGGATATTAAATCTAAAATAAGATTAACACACTTTGATTTTGTAGTATCTGCACTTTTTAGTTCAAATTCACAATAAATTAAAGCAGATTTCTTCAATTAACCACTTATCTGTTTTATTTTCTTTACTATCTAATAAGATGACACTTTCTATTTTGGAACATTTTCTTATTTTGATTCAAATGGAAATCCATTGAATACTTAACTTATCTGTGTATTCGAAATAATTTTAATATTAAATTATAATCGTTAAGAAGGGTTTACTTTTTGCTTACAACTATCAAAATTCGATAAATCGATGCACGTATGGCACTCGGTTAAATTCATGTTTTTCAGTCAAATCATAAAGTAATTAATTTTTTTTTGAAATTTAAAAAAATGCATTCCATTATTTAACAGCCTAAAAAGTCAATTATCTGGTTAAACAAAATGGTTCTCATAGAGTCTCGTCTTAATAATAATAATATAAACGTTATTTGACTTTTTTTATATATATTTAAGGCCTTTATGGATCCAGAAGATGTTGCATAAGTTTATTAGATTTTTTTATATGCGTTATTATTCATCGATTCGTATTTTTGGCTCAATCTGCTGACTTCGTAAAAGTTTTTGAATAATTTTTCAGTTCAAGCTATTATCTAGTGTTCTTTTATCATGAACTGTGACGTCACTTTTATTGATTCCATTTTGAATCCTGATTCTATGATTCTTAACTTTTATAACAAAGATCGAAACGGAAGCAATTATTTGAGGCTATCTATCACATGTTTATTTTGTGATATAATCCTATCATAAGAAGGGTACCTAATTTGTAAGAGATTACAACAGTAGATACGTCTATCCTTACAGATAAGGTGTATTCTGGCCGAGTTCGCCAATTGCATGAAAAAAAAAGCATTGTTGGTTGTCCTTATAGTAACTGGAAAAATAGATAGACAGAGAAGAGTTTTGATGTTTTTAATACATGATCTCTTAAGACCAGCATCAAAAAGATGAGTCTCGTGGTATTGCTAGCCGTTTCAGGTAATTATTTGCAAATGTTTTTTCGAGTTGTGTTAGTATGAAAAATTCTTTAGTTGCTAAATTACTGTTAAAATTATGTGTTTGGCAATTGAAATGTTATTTACCTTAGAAATCTATCAGGATAAAATGTTTTCATAATCCACGAGCAGATTGTATTTGGCGCAGTTAAAATTGTTTTAATAGCTTTTAACCAGCATATATTTGCAGCTGTTAAAATTGTTTTAATAGTTTTTAAATGGCTTGTATTTCGTACAGTTAAAATTATTTTAATAGTTTTTAAATGGATTGTATTTCGTACAGTTAAAATTGACTGTAATTGTTTTTAACTAGGCTGTATTTGGCATACTTAAAATTGTTGTAATAGTTTTTAACCATATTGTATTTGGCACAAAAAATTTACTTAATAGTTTTTAAATAGGCCTGCATTTGTCACAGTTAAAATAGATGTAATTGTTTTTAACTAGACTGTATTTGTCATACTTAAAATTGCTGTAATAATTTTTATCTAGGCTATGTTTGGCATACTTAACATTACTTTAGCAGTTTTAAACCAGGTTGTATTTGGCACAGTTAAAATTGTCTTAATAGTTTTTAAATAGGCAGAATTTGCCACAGTTAAAATTGTTGCAATTATTTTTAACCAGGCTGTATTTGGACATACTTAAAATAGTTTTAATAGTTCTTAATCAGATTGTATTTGGCAGGGTTAAAATTGTCTTAATAGTTTTTAAATAGGCTGTATTTGGAATGCGTAAAATTGTTGTAATAATTTTTAATTAGGCTGTGTTTGCTATACTTAAAATTATTTTAGCAGTTTTATATCTGGTTGTATTTGGCATAGTTAAAACTGCCTTAATAGTTTTTAAATAGACTGTAACACCTTTAAAATTGTTTCAATAGTTTTTAACCAGCCTGTGTTTGGTACAGTTAAAATTCTTTTAATAGTTTTTAACCAGCCTATATTTGGTACAGTTAAAAATTTTATTAATTTTTAACCAGGCGGTACTTTACATGATTACGATTATTTTAATATTCTAGCATCAGGTCATTTTTAATAAAATTAAAATTATTTTGCTAGTCTAATAGTAGGCATTATTTAGTGCATAAAAAATTTTAATAAAATTGTCACCTGATACGGTTGGTCAAGTAAAAATTATTGTAATATCTTAACAGATTCTTTTTGATATAATTATTTTAATAGCATAATGCTAGGTTTCTCAACCTCTTTATATTACGCGTCATTGAGATAAGATTAAAATATATAAGGGACACTATAAAAGCATTTTTAAATTTAAAAAATGGATAGATACCAAATTAATTGTTTTTATCAGAGAAGAAAATATTTATATTTTTAATCCGTAAATGAATTTTTCACATTATATTGAAAAAATATTGTATTTTATTTCGCAACTAATTTGTTCTCCTAGATTATTGATTATTTAGGCTGTTAAAGGGACAGTGGACTATATTATACCTTTTTGGATTGAGTTAGGGTGAGTTTGATATTCATTTAGGGTATGTATTAAAATATAAATACGTCAAATTTCTTTAAAAAAATTTCAAAACGAAATATATATATTTTTTTAAAAAATTCAAAATATTCCAGGCGTCTTAATTTTTAATTTTTTTCTATTATCACCTAATGTAAATTTATTTGGAACAAAATTACGTATAATTTTGTAATTCCAATAAAATGCTAATTTTTTAAAAATATTTTTATGTACGATTTTATGTTTTTCTGAACTAAAATGGAATTTTAACTATCTAATAAAAAACTCAAAACATAAAATGCCCACGCCATTTTCTTTTAATGTTTGACCGAAATCTTTATTATCAATTTCATTTAATTTCTTCAAAACTTAATTCAGCTAGAACATTTCAAATGTATTTAAATATATTTACAATATCATTTTGAGAAAAGTAATTAAGATGCGCTTATTTTAAATCTTAACTCTTCAAATATTTATATTATTAAACAATATATTTATAACATTGTTTTAATTGTATATAAACAAATTTTTTGTTGATGAAACGATAAAAATAAAATTGCACGTTTTCGGCCACTTTTTGCTCATTTTGAAGTCTACTGTCTCCTTAAATAATTAATATGAAATGCAGTTTTTAAAAGGATTTAGGTTTTTATTTTATACATATAAAATGCTGAATTTAATTGGACCAATCTGCTCCTAAATTATTGTTACAAATTAGAAAATATCAAGTAGAAGTGGAGGTGAAAAAGAATTTTTCGGAGTAAAAAAGTCCAAAGAGTGCGATTCTTTTATAAATAATTTTATTTTCGACAAAAGCACGTGACCGATTGTTTCTTTACGGATGAATTTGAATTTCATCAAAACATTAAAAAACGTTGTAACAGTTTATTTAACAGATTAAATTCAGAAATTTATGAAAAACAAAGAGAAAAATTGAACAGAAATTATTATTAAAAAGATTTTTTTTTTAATTTCTATAAAATAGTTTCATATAAATGATAAAACAAAAACCATTTTTGTTAGAATAATAGTTTTGGAAGATATGGTCATTATATGGTGATGGTTAACATTATTTTCACCTCGATGACACTTTCTTTTTGATGCATATTTTTTTCTGAATTTCTTTCACATCTTCTTTTCTCTGAGTGAATGAAAATTTTGGTGATACTGGTATCAATGTAGCATTTCTAGAAAGCCTCTAGTAACGGAAGCGGGAGTATAGGTATAAGAACAATAATATAAACTTCCCGTTTTAAAGCCACAGTAGGGCTATTTTGGGGCTGATCTCGACATTTTGAACCACGGTTGGATGACGAGGACGACATCTGAGCTGGCACCCCCCCCCCTCTCTACACCAGCGGGAGGACGTTCGGTCAGGACGTTTAACGTGCACCAGACCCGCTTACACGAAGGCTCTTCGGTGGAAACGGGTTTCGAACCTGAAATCCTCCGATTCCGAAGCCGAGACCTTACCACCAGGCCACCGCGGCATCGGAAGCGGGCGAAGAAACTAGAAGGAGAAGATTTGAATATTTAAAACATTAATTTTAAATTTCAATTAGTAAAAGTTAAGTGAGATTTTGGCAATTTTTCTCAATAAGTTCCGAATTCATCATTGCATAAAAATTACTTTTGCGCATTTTTTTTAAAATCAAACGATTATATTTTTATGATTTAATTGCCATTTATATTTTTTTTTCTAATTTTTTTTAGTTAAAGATTTTTTTATATAATTTTTAATAATACATCTGATTGTTTCATTAAAATTTGAAGTGATTTCATTTTTTCATTAAATATTAATCCGAGTGAGGTTTTTCTTCCATTTAAAAAAAATTCAGCCTTAAAAAACATACAAAATGTTGAAATTATTAATTAAAAATGTTTATTAGATAATGGTTAAAATGATTTAAATTAAAAAAGGCTTATTGTTTGCTCAAATGAAAACAAAAATAAATAATTGAATTTATTATTCTGTTAAAGACACTGTGAAATTAAAAAATAGAATAGTTATGTTTATAAAGGCATTATAAAATTGACATTGTACAATCGGCATTATAAAATAAACATTGATACATTTGCACAATAAATATGTATAATGCTATTAAAATAATACTACTTTCATGCCTAATACAATTTGATGTTTAAAATTACTTTTTGGCCGAAATAAAAACCATAAAGTTATGTAAACTATATTTGATTCAAATTAAACACAATCCGATAATACAATCAAAATTTTGATCACCTTAAGTAGGTAGTTTTGATTATAATTTCTGACATTGTCTTTAAGAAACAGAAATAACTTTATTGCAAATATGATAATACATTAAAAATGTTTTCAAAAGTTATTTGATGTGGTTGAAACTAAACTGTATTAATATTCCCATCGAACCAAATAGTCGTTATAGACGGCTAGGTTTCATAATATTATATGATTATAGTCTTTGAGATCGCCGTTATGAAGTAAGGATAATTTTACTGTAAATAAATATAATAATACAATAAACGTGTTCTCAAAATCACATGGTTCACATTTTTTCTTATCATGTAATGCAGAATAATTCTATTTTCATGAAATTTACTGTATGAATTTATTCATTTCAGCTCTCTTTGGATTAGCTTATTGCGGTGATGGAGACTGTTACAACCGGAGAGTTACTCCATGCGTTCAGAGAATCCAAGACAATCTTGAAACAGAGCCCGATTCCTGCAAGTATTACTTAACTTATTTTTTGGAAAGAACTTTGAAGTTTGTTTCGATCATAGATGTATTAATATATTTAGATTGATGGATAGATATATAGATGGATTGATAGGTATATTGGATAGATAGATTGATTGGTAGGTAGATTGGATAGATAGATTGATTGGTAGGTAGATTGGATAGATAGATTGATTGGTAGGTAGATTGGATAGATAGATAGATAGATAGATTGTTGAGTAGATTGGATAGATAGACGGATTGATGAGTAGATTGGATAGATTGATCAACAGATTGTGTAGATAGACTGATTGATGAGTAGATTCGATTGATGGATAGATAGACTAACATGAGTAGAATGGATTGATGGATGGATAGACTAATTAGTGAGTAGATTGGATTTATGGATATATAAACTAATTGATGAGTAGATTGGATTGATAAATAGATAGATCAGATAGACTAATTGGTGAGTAGATTGGATTGATGGAAAGATAGATCAGATAAACTAATTGGTGAGTAGATTGGATATATAGATGTATTGATAAATAGATTGGATAGATACGAAGTTGGAAGAAGAGCTACTTACTTACTTGAACTGAAGAACATCGGGTATAATATCAAAAGTGAGGGTTGACGGGCGAAAGCAAGCAGGTGGCGAAATCGCCTAATTATTTATATTAAAAATAGACAATATTATATTTAGACTTCGTCTTTCTTATTTTAACGTATATGAGCCATGAGTGGCAATTTGTTGTTATCATCAAAACATTGCCACTCATGGTTTTGAAGAATATCTTTGCTTCACACCTACCCAAGTCAGAAAGAACTTTTCTGGAATTATGTCTGCCTCTAAACACAATAACACTAAAACGCTTTTAGCCATATGAGTTAAATTCGTTATGTTATCCTAATATTAAATTTATCAATAACTGTAAAATTTCCAACGAAATCCAAACAAAAACAAGAGTGTTTTATTAACTGTCCGAATATAAATTAACACGATAACCCTAAAATGAAGATATCTAGATGAATAAAATTTAGTATACGGTTTAACATCTGAAGTGTTGATATGTATTGAACTTGAAATCAAATCCGTTTAGAGCTGATCATCTATCGGTCGGTACTTTTTTAACAAGTTAATAAGATAATTTATAAACACAACGAGTGAATGTATGAAATTTGGTATATTATTTTATGAATATAGTGGCAATTTCGTGTCAAATTTTAGTTTCAAAAGAGCAGACAAAAAGCCTTTAAAATACACATTCGGGTTTTGGTTTTATTGTATTAACTGCAAATCAGTTATAACTGCCAAAAAAAATCACCAAATATCGTATTTTTATAAGTTGTTTCGTAACCATTGTCGCTTAATAGCATGCAGTAAATAATATATAATTACATTTATTAGAGAATATAAAACAAAATTTCGGTGAGGCACTCCAGCTAGGTTTTTTGGTATTATTAAGTGATTTAACGAAATTTATTTGTATAACTAACTTAATCTACACAAATGACTTGTATAGCAAGTGTCTGTCTATTACATAATTGGGGATGAATATCTGGAAATCAGAGGTTTTGAAAAACCTTGTTTTTTTTCAGGCCCAATCATGCTTCAGCAATCCAAATGCGTTCTCTCTGCGGCAATCGATTGTCAAATGGGGTTCATCATGAAGGCCCAGCAAGCTGATGAATACTTGAGAAAAGTATGTGAAGGCAAACTGAAATGTAAGTACCTGAAAGTTGTTTTACGTGGGATCAAAACTAATGATGAGATTCATCACGGATATTCAATATCATTTGGCATCTATAAAAACATTCAAGCTGGACCTTATATGATAATTTGCAACCTTTGTTGTTTAATTGGGTTTTTTAACATGTTTTTATTAACTCATTTT
>JAPMOR010006570.1:0-48963 GCA_026543865.1 Argiope aurantia
CATCTCGACCGTAGAAAGAGAGTGTGTTTAATTTATGTATGCCTGTGAGTATTTCTCATTCAAAAAACAGTAATACTCACAAAGACGGATTGAAATTATTTGCATTAAAGTAAGCCAAGAAATTACGTCAATTGGGTTAATGCCACTAAATCCTTGTTTAAAAAAATAAACCTAGAAACGTGGTGCTTAGATTTCAGATAAAATATTATTTGTTAATGTAATTCCAGTTTACAGCTTATAAATATTATAATTATGGGTTTTTATTATTTTCAGTTGGATGCAGAGGTTTAATGTGATTTTTAAAATATTTTGGAATGCTAAAATTTTAAGAGAAGCGCCGTTTTAAAATGGACCATCAATCTTAATGAAATTTATGATTTGAAATATATATATATAAATACATACAGTGTGTCTCAAAAACCTTGAAAGCTGCTTTTATTCCTTACATATTGATCATAGATATATACAGTAAATTACAAAGTTGCATAAATTATGAAATCGATTAAAACTTTCAGAGGATAAAAAAATACAAAATTTAAATTAATATACGTACTCCTTACAAAAAATTTCCAATGAGTAAAATGTGCCCCATTATCTAATAAGGTCATGTACAAAATTTCAGCAATTTATCATCATTAGTCTCAAAGATATGAAACTACCGAAATGCTGACTTAAACCGTTTTTCGATGCCTTGATATGAATTCGTAAAGCGGAAAAATCATGTCGGATGCTCGTGTCTTAGGGCTCGTACACAAGTTAACAAAGAAAGTAATGACTGAATAAATGAATAATAATTTTGCTATTTATTGATTCAACAGTATTAAACATTTGTAGAAATAATAACTTAAAGGAAAAATTAAATTACTGTGCTACTGTGCTATTTTTAAGTTATATTCTGTAACTCATGATATAAAAATTTAAAGTATTTTTCTGGAAGCATAGATTTTAAAATTTGTATTTCAGACTAAAGATATGAAGCATATTTTATTTCCATATGATGCATTCTTGCGTCGCGTCATCTTCAATGAAGCTGTAAACATTTGCATTTTAATTTGTGATTGGCACTTCACAAATTTGTTTTAACATATCTTTGAGAGTTTTCATGATAAAATACTGAAATTTTGTCCATGACCTTATTAAAATATGGAGCATATTTTAAGTATAAAAATTTAAATTTTGTATTTTGTGAAGTTTAATCCCCTGAAAATTTTAATCGATTTCATAAAATTTTGCATTTTTTCTACACAACATTGTAATTTACAGTATAGGTCTATGATCAATATTTAAGAAATAAAAGCAGCGGTTAAGGTTTTTGAGACACCTTGTATATGTTACGGCCAAAGCCCGAAATCGGCCAGTTCGCGAATTTGCCGGCCAATTCGCGAACAGGCCAACGTTGCTATAAACTTACCGGCCAATGCCCGATCTTTTCTTGATTTCGGGTTTTGGCCGGCCAATTCGCGAAGTGGTTTGGAACGATCGGTCAAAGTGGGAAGAAAGGAATCAAGAGCAGATTGTTTTACACATTGTTAAAAATGAAGTATTTAAAAATGAGTACTTCTGTATACTGTTTTTTTTAAGTACAATCGTTTCAAAAACGAGTTCAAATATAAGTGACACCTCTGAGTTAAAAATAAGCTTGTAATATACAAAAATATGATCTCGTGTTATTCTGTTCTCATATTAAAGCCATAATAGAAATTATTCAGCGAACGTATATGCTGTAACAACGTGATAGCGTGAAGATAAGATTTGCGCCCTTCAAAATGAACGAATTATATCTTGAGCAAAGGCGTTACGTATCGTGTATGATTACAAAGGCAAATTGAGTATTCAGTTTTCAATTACCTTTAAGGGTGATCCTTAGTCTTTTTCTGCTTCATGGACCTACTGTTAAAGATCCCAAATCACATTGCCTCGCGAAATATCGCATCAAAAAATATGAAATTTTTTGCAAAGACAAATAGCAAATATAAGGGCTAATTAAAACAAATATGAAGGAAATATAGTTTTGTTATTAATATCATTTAAAGTCATTTCTTTGTTGGCGCCATCTGTCGAATTTCACGTACAACATGACCTTATTTATATTTGAAACATAAATGCATTATATTTATTTACCACTAGCCACCTTTGGCGACCAGCCGGTTCGCCAGTATAAATGATCGCTAAAATTTTCAATTAATGTAATTTGTTCTCTTAGTAGCTTTTTAAGCAAAATATTTTTGAGCTTCATATTTTTGTAGTTATATGATTCAGTCATGATTTTATGTAGGCCTTAAACAGTTCTGTTCATTGTACTACTTTCTCTAATGTTCTGTCAGTATCCATAAAATTTCTACTTTAAATTAAATATTAAACTGCAATCAATACAAAAACTTTTTATATTGAAGCTAACCATATCTTTTTTCAAATATGAAAATTGAAATCAGAGTCATCTGTCTGTGAAATTATATGTGCACTGCAGAATAATTTATATAATAACTTAAAGAATTATTTAACAAAAATTTCTCTGATTCATCGTAAAATTAATTTTTTTACTTTCAAAAGATTTAAATGGTGCAAATAAAAATATTTTATTTTATTTCAGTCAATAAATGAACTTATGAAAAAATTACAAATTTTAAATTTTACACAGTTCTTTGGTCCCAAGGAATCATATTCTGCGAAATACTTTTGACACTTCAACTTTTAAATAAATAAATAAACGTCCCTATCTTCTGCGATGAATCTGACCGATTTAGGAAGATTTTATGCATCAGTTTTAGAACAATCGATATTTTCATAATCACAGGCCAATCACTGTCGAGAAATCCTGGCAGAAGAAAAGCGTATCTTCATTGAGACAATCGGTAAAGTAGTCTAAAATCGCTAGTTTTTATAGAAGAGTGATATTGAAATTTCATAAATCAGTTTTAGTGATTCATTTAGTTGGTTGGAGTTCAACAATTTTTATTTAAAATATTGGTGTCTCAAGAATATTTTGTTAAATATGATTCAAAGGACAGAGAACCTATGTAAAAATTTAAAATTCCTGATCCATCGCAGAATTTATTGACTAAAGTTATATTAAATATAATTATTTAGTTCCTTTAGACCATTTTGTTAGCAAATGTATGACCCAAATTAGCTGATGGTCGCTGATTAGAATGTTTATCCTAAGTATATTAAACTATGTTTGCCTTAAATTAAATTGTTTTATTGAATTAATAATATAGGTATTGTCAAAGTTCATAGAAAAGTTCTCCTCCTTTTACTTTTCAGAAAATATCTTATTTCATTTTTTTTCATTTTATACAGACATCTGCCGAAAATTATAAGTTTATTTATTTAATTTACAATAATAGTTGATTTATTTTGTAATTTAAACTTTTATCAATGTGATGGCAAGACGCTGATAAAAGCTTTTTGTTTTTTTTTAATTTGACGTGCTCGTGCAGATAAAGTTTTATTTTTATTTTGAGCGAAATATATTATTAAAAAATATAGTTAAAATATTTCTTTAAAAATTTGTTAAAAATCTAAGCATAATTTATAAATTAAAACATTGGTATCATTTAGAAGATAATTTTTTAAGCTTTAATTTGCAGCAAAAATCGATTTTGTGCTGTATTATTTTCTGGTGATAGCGACAAAACGCCGAAATTACGCTTAATTTTTAATTAAAATTCGAATTAAAAATTTTAAAAAACTCGCTCTACGGTGTACATTCCCGACCTCCAAGGTACATATAAGACAAATTTTATAACTGTATGTCAAACGGTTTGGACCGTAGAGCGCCAACACACACACACACACACACACACACACACACACACATTCAGCTTTATTTATAAGTATACATTATCACATCGGGCTTTGGCCAAGGATTCCCGGCCACTTCGCGAAATGGCCAGCCAAAGTAGAAAATACAATATTAATTGCAAGTATTTCGGACTTTGGCCAAACCTCTTGGCCAGTTCGCGAATTGGCCAGCCAATTCGTGAACTGGCTGTACTTCGGGCTTTGGCCGTTACATATATACATATAAATTTTCTTTTGAATTCAAGCGATGAAGATGATATTTTCACATTATAAAATGAATAATACAATTTTACTGATTCATTAAAAAATGAATTTTTTCCTCTAATAATTATATTCTTATTTTATTTATGGTTTATAAATTACAAATATGTCAAAAATAAATTTCTACTAAAAATCTAATTATTTTTTCTTAAATATTATAGCATTTTAATATAAATGAAATCAAAGGTAACACTACAGTATCTGTTTAATAACGAATCTCGCCTTCTACAATTAAGACATAAGATTAAAAAAAAGTCAAAGGCCAAATATAACAGATTATATTTCCAACTGTATTGCGAAATTTTAATAAGTCACTAAAACCAACTGATATTGGTTTTTTGACTTAATAGTACATAATTGCTGTAGTATTTTATAAAAGTGAGTAACAAAAACATAAATGAATAGATTAAAAATGAAGATTCAATACCGTTTAACGTCAAAAAATACTATCCCTTTCTTACGCTTCCCATATAAAATGGCTGAAATAATTCTTCATTCGTATTTCTCACGTCCATTTCTGTTTATAACTTATAACTTATATAGTTTATATCATTAATACATATTATATATTTTAAATGCATGTGTATTATACTATCATTTTTATAAATATATCACGAATTTTACAATTTTATAGAATTTGAAACGTTATGGTATTCATTTTATTAGTTTTCCAACAATTTAATAAGGAAAACTCTACTTCAAAATCCCAATTCCTTTAGAATTCAAGGAATGAAGCCATAAAAAAAAACTTTATTCCCATTCAAATATTTTTTTTCCAAACAAAGAATTTAAAAGCCTCAAACAAAAGTGACATACATGACGAAATTCAGGAGGAAAATTCCGGAGTTTGAACATGAAAAGAAAATAATGCTCCACGCAAGGAGTGCTTTTGCAGAAGTAACAAAGCACCGGAGCCCGGCAAATTGGCCTTATTGGCAGAAAGTCACGGAGGCCCTTACACGCTCGGAGCTTGTTTAATTGCTGTGCATGGTGAACTCGGCCGAATTAAGTTGCGCCGGTAAGTCGACTTGCTAACGATGGCTAGAAAACCCGTGGTTAAGCAGACATGCCAATTGAAAAGTTAATGCACTTCGCTTGCATCTGCTGAGACTGTGATTCTGCAAAGCCTTTCAATAGGACTGACTAGTGAATCCATACGGAAAGCATTCATTATAAGGAGCCTTAATAAAGTTAAATTGAAGCAACGATTCAGATGCCTTCTGAGTTGTCCAGATGTTAACGGCGAATTGTGTCGAAAATATAAAACAGTGGGAAATGCCTTGATTCTGATTGGATTTTATCGCGACTTTATAATTCATTTTGTATCTTTTTTTTAAAATATGGTTTGAAATAATTAGAATGAGAATGTGAATTTTTTAAATTTGATTTTAATAATCAATAATAAGAATCATACAAACAGACTTTTGTACAATTAATAACTTTAATATTTTTTTCCTTTACAGCGCTATAAGTAGGTCAAAATTGTGAAAAAAAGGGAAATTTATAGAAAGAGAAAATGATCAATTTCGTCATATTTAGTAACAAAATTTTGTTAAAAATACAACGTTTTATATCTTGATCTGATGAATAATTTATCCATTCCTTCTTTCGCTACTTTTCGTTTTTTGTCAAACGTTCATCTACAACAATTAAGCATTTAAGTTTAGTGCATGGAAATCTTGAGTAGTGAGAAAAGAAATACTTTAAAGATCATAGAATTAATTTGAAATTCAAATATTATTATTTAAATGATTATATAAAAGTTATTATATAAATACTAAAAACATAGTTACTTTACCATCATATATTTCCTGAAATTTTTTCCACTTAATAATAAGAACAAATATTACTATAAAATACATTAATAATAATGTAATATAACATGCAAATAATCAATTTTATTTCTTAAATTTTTGATATATTTGAAGCTTCTGCTATTATGATGAACAAAATATTTTTAATTCCATTCTCATTTCATCTCTTGAACATAGAATGCTGCATTTAAATTCATTCGAATTTCCGAATTTCTAATCTTTTTAATTATTTCATTCCTCACAAACGGATAATTTATTAAATGTAATAATTAATTTTATTCTTGATTGCTTTCATCTGAAACAGAAAAAAATCGTGAATTAAAGAATATGTAATATCATACCAAAATGCCCATTTAGATTTTATATTAATTTTATAAATTTTTAAAAAATATAAAAATTTTATCTTTATAATTATGCATTTTTATCTTATTGTGAAATTTAAATGTAGAAGTAGTTTATCTTCATTTCACCTATTCTTCGAATACTTGTAAAAAACGACAACAACTATTCATTAGTATTTTACATCATCCACAGTGCGAAAGAAGTAATATATCAGAGTATGCAGCGTTATTTTAAACATTAATTTTAAAACATAAAACTGAAACATTTAAAATATTAATTTTATTACTAAAATTAAATTGATTTTGAAAATCATTTCCTGCTGAAACCTATATGGTTTGTTTTTCCATTTAATTGAATGCACAAAGATGCTGACAGTGAGATATTTATGATTTCTGCAGCAATTTCAAACACCCACCTTCAAAAAAATTAGTTTAAAATTTGAATGTTTCTTCTATTTTATTTATTTTTTATTGTAGTATTTGAAACTTCTGTATACAGCTGGAGTGTCCTAAATTATTCTTCCTGAATGAAATCGCTGTTTTCTACATTGTAATTTATAAACAGATATTATGTAGAATTTATTAAATAATATTTCTTGTTAATACTTGTAAAATAAAAGCAACTGATTTAAAAAAAAAAAAAGGAAAACATTGAATATTGAGTTTTCAATATCCTCAAAAAAGTGATTAATTAAATAAATTCGAAATTTGTAGGAATAAAAGATATAATAGCAAGTATATTAATTTAAGAATGTAAGAAATTTCATGAACATTATGGATAAAGCCTAAATTAAAAGCATTCTAAATACCACTGAAACAGATTTATTTTAGAACTTTTGTTTGCAAAAGTATGAAATTTTTAGCAAAAGAATTCCGTTTTTTCTGTTCAGTATCAGGACCAAAAATCTGAAAACGATGTAACAGGCGTGATAAATCATCTTAATATTTTTTTAAATTTATTTTTATGGCATAAGTTTAAGAAAAGTAAGAAGAAATATACTCCATAAATTAAATAAATATCTTACATAAATTAATAGTAATATATTTTTTATGCGGTTTTTCTATGAAAGCAAATTTATGACTATTTTTTTATTTCTACTTTTTTATTATAGCGCTTGATTTCAGTCAATTCTCAATATACTATATATAAAAATTGTTAAAACAACCTTTTCTGAGTATAATCGACAGTTAAAATTTAAAATTTCTTGAAAATTAAAAAAATTTCTAAAATTTTCATGTAACATTTTATGTATCAAAATCTAAAATCCTAATTCTTTTTATATGTGTTTTGTTCTGCTATTTCTTTCATTCCACATTTAATTCTGAATTATTGATTTAATTAATTAAGTATTCTTCTTGTTCTATAACTCTTAAACTTATTGCATTATGGCAAATAAAAACCATTAAAAAATTTGAATAAGGCAATAGAAGTAAAATTTCTCAGTTTTATAATTGAGTTATTCGAAGATACATGCTTACTTTCTCAAATTATATTTGTAAAAATAGTGAGGAAAGTCAGCTTCAATAGAGAGCATCCTTTCTAAATTATTAAAAGAAAAGATTTGTCTTTTTATTATTTTCTTATAAACATCCAACTTGGATAAGTGTATATTTGGCAACACAAACAATTAATATTGCAATCACATCTGTTGTAAAATCATAGAAAAGTAGAGTGAACTTTCAGCACAGAAATTAAAAATATCGAAATACAAGGGGGGGGGGAATAATAATGTAATTCAACAGAAATATGAGAGTTGTACCATTCCAGACGGAAAAAAGAGCATTTATGCAGCATCTGTACCGGCATATAAATAAAGGTAAATAGCAAATCTAATATTTAATAACTTTAAGATAGTTGATGTGATTTCAAAAAGCGTTGCGATATTTTGTATCGGAATAAAAAGAAGAATATAAGCTAGTGGTAATTGATCTTTCTTGAAAAGTGTTTTTTTTTTCATTTATCATTTAATAAAGCCTTATTTGTATGGCAATATAAATGATCCTTTCCTTGTATCATTCCCCTCAAATCCATTCTAAATAGATTTCCTTTTTCAAATACGATACGCCCTTTACATTTTCATTCCAATCCCTTTTCATAAATGATTATTCTACATCTACCAATTGGAGAGGGAAAATGTCAAAGGTAATGTCATAAATTCTCAATGTAATCATGCTGGACAGACCGTGAATGCTAATATCTCAAAATCCGCAAAGCCAAATGATTCCAAATAACGTATATTCTATTATGTGCAAAATATCTGCATAGTCATGGAGTGGATTGATGCCTTTTTCTTCTTTGTTATAGATGGTCTATTTGACAACTAATACTATTACAGTGTTACTCAAATACAAGAAAATCAGTAATTTTTATGTCATAAAAATTTAAAACTTACACTTGTGGAATTGCTTCTCAGAATTTTGTTAATTAATTTCCGAGAACATAAATTTCAACTTGCTATTTAATAAGTTACTAGCAATCATTTCATACGTTTACATTTATGTAATGAAGGAATTGTGAGAAAAAGTTTCTTAATTAGTTAAAAAAATGTGTGGCTCGTGCCTCTAAGAAAACAAAATGCTTACTTAATTCTGTTATTTATGAAATTAGAGAATAGTTTTGAGAGGAGTAGTAGTTTTGGAATAGAGTAATTTTGAGTATAAGTAGAACGATTCCACACCACTGCTACTTGAAAACATTCTGTATTCTAAAATATATTTAATATGCATTTGTATATTCTATATTTAAAAAGCATATGTAGAAAAGTTTAAAATATTGAATAAAAACCAAAAGAATCAAACATCATTCTTTGAAACTTTTCAGTAACTCTTTCTAATGCTAATAAATATTTCATCGCCTAAGTTCATTTATTTGTATCTACATTCTGATTTCTCTATATATTTTATTATTTAGATTAATATTGTATGAAAAAGGGAGAAGTAACAAGTCTTGCAGAAGAATCGAAAACCCTAATCCGATACTGGATAATAAGAAGAAATTCGACCATTAAAACATTCCTAGATAATTTACTGAATAACGTTAATCGTAAATAATATTAACATTTAATTCCAAGATAGTTTTGTTCTTCTGATTTTGATATTTAAAATATATTTCTGGAAATCCTTAATTGATGCTAATAAAAAAATGTTTATCTATTACTATGCATTAGTAAAAATATCAAGCAAATCACGGACGCTATTGTGAAGCGTAAACCATAATAAAATCAAGATTTTTTATACCAGGATCGTTTTTCTCAAAAATATAATAAAGGCAGAGAAAAATTGTATTAGTTTTTTTTCTCCTTGAACATGTATCAGAGTTAGACGAATCGGAAAGTTCTTTTTCACTAGTTTATAACAGGAGATCGATCGAATCGATCGTACTATTTCCAGATACAACTAACATACAGCAACTAGTCAACTCATCCCTTGTTGCCCTAGGCAAAACAGTTTTCTTATCTTCTGAAGAATTCTAAAAATAATGCAGTACATACATCGACCCAATGATTTTGTCAATAAATTCTAAAAAAATAATAAAAAATTAACAATTGTACTATTTAAAAAAAATTAAGCAAATAATATTTTTAATTATTCTAATTTTTCTTCTAGCAACTGAAAATACTAGTTTTAGTAGCAATAAAAAAAAAGTATTTGGAAAATGATTTTTCAAAATGGAAAGAAAATGCTAAGTTCCAGAGTAGCATCTTACTATTTTTGTTAAAACATCGTATATTCAAATTTTTATATATTTTTAATTAAATGTATCGAAATAATTTCATTAAATACTTTTTTCCTTAAAATTAGTTCTTTCTTGTACAATTAGTCTCGTTTTTAATTTATTGGCTCTACATTGTTCCACAGAGTCATTGCTGTGTTATTTTATACTTCTTTGACTGATTTTTCCATATATCAAATTAAAATGCACGTTTAAATGCTTAGATTCAGTGATTAATATTTAATTTCTATGTCATATGGATATTATAGATCAGAAATCTCGTGACATTTCAACATGATTAAAATGAATAAATACCACAATAATTGCGCCACATAATATCATATTTTACTTATTAAGTAATATTTCCTCACTTTAGTACATAAACTTGTACTTTTACCCTATTGTGTATCCTAATATAATTATTTGATCATTTCCTATTTTAGTATTAATTTCTTTTCATTTAGTATTGATTACACATATCTGAATTAGTCCTTATCTTTTCGACACCTTCACATCCATGATATCAGCACTATCAATTTAATTGGATCATAAATTATTCTCTACTTCTTAACTATAATGGTGAAGGAGTTATCAAATTAGATAAATAGTTAGGTATGGTTATATAGTAGATGTGCATCACAGGCGATCATGCAGCATTGAAGATGTTAAAATGTTGTCAACATATTCGTTTTGTACTTGCTATCCATTCATATATTATTAAGCATTAATAATTACTTATTATTATTTAACCTATCGATTCTTGGTGGAAATTCATATGATGATTTCTTAATTTTCTTTTTATTTACTTTTTATACTTATCTCAATTGTAATTTACTTTACTGTAGTTTGTTTTATAATATATATTTTAAGTGTGTTTCATTATTTTAATTTAATCCTCTCTTTTCTTTTTTAAAAAGAAGGAATTGCTTAGGGCCATGAATGTTAACTACCCGAACTTCTGTAAGTCTCGCATTGTAAATGTATGTGAGAATAGTTCAAATTCAATGATAAATGCCAGACATGGCTCCAAATGATTATAGACAAATTTGAGAAACTGTCATAGGAATTGTGTCTCGAAGATGTAATGTTGCGATTTCAAAGCCGAAATTCGATTTTCTGATCCCTGTGACTCCTTTTGATTAGAAACAAAAAGTAGTTTAAAAATCCAAGAAGCATAATATCTCTGAATAAATTATGCACGTGAATAATCTAGAAAATAGGACAATTTAACTATAAAAATGAAAGAACAATATAATTTATTGGGAACAAAATCTGTCACAAACCTAAAGCGTCCTTCATTTCTCTTTCTAATTGCTTCCTATATTTAAACATTTTTTTTTTTGCTAGGTTCAGAATTCTCGCAGAATTTTTTTATCACCAGTTTATTAAGCCAGGCAATTACGGTATTAAAGCAAAAGACTTGGTAAATTTCGTGCAAAAAGACACTCCGATCAATGCTAACCACTATTGTGAGACTCTAACAAAAATACGGAGAGCCATCCGAAATAGGAGGAAAGAAATGTTTTCTGGAGAAATTAAACTTCTTGACGGCAATTTCACCACTGCACTGTTGTTGCAATTGAAGAATTGCTGGATTACTTCGGATGGAAATTTTTGATCACCCTTCCTATAGTCCTGACCTTTCTCCTAGAGGTGTCCTTCGTTTCTCTAAATTGAAACATTCTCTGCGTCAGAAAAAAAGAGTTGGATAATGTCTTTACCACCTGGTTCATAAACCGGAAGCAGAAGGGCATAACTTGTGAGTTCTGAAGCTTGGAACCAGAAACGGCAATTGTCTTCTAATCTGGCATGAAAATGATTTGATATTATTCTGCAACTTCACTTACTTTACTAACTTTACTTCCCTTTCTTTGAACTAAATGAGTATAATCTTGTGAGCATTTAATTATTTTCGACTACATGAAATACTCTGTTACACTTTTATCTTTATTATTCGCTCTAAAGATTTAAATTAAACTTGAAAAAGATGGAGATAAATATTCACTGACAGCTCAACTTCGACATAGCGAGGAAATGACTCTAGTTTGATAAGTTGAATAGGAAGAAACAGATTTTTGCGTTTATATTTCGATTTTTATATTTTGTTTCAATTATATTTTTATACGATTTGGTTTAATTTTACGTTGGCAGGTGCCTTAAGTCGAACTCGAAAAGTCAGACAAGTCCATCAATTACTAAGACATGAACCTAACTTTGCAAGGATTGCTCAATTAGAATTCAAATAAACCACATATCAGTCAGGTAGAAATCAAATCTAAGAATCGCTAGATTTACCGATGAAGTTGAGCCTTATATATTCTGATTATTTAATTATGTCTTTAAAAAAGTGCAAAGAAAGTTCTAAAGATCCAAACCAAAATAAAGTACGAGTCAAAATTCACTCTCTGAAAGCTATGTTGAAACAAGTTATTTAGCATAGCCTTGAATATTTAAGAATACATTTTTGCAGACGAAGTACACAAAACAGACCAGAGCACCCCTAAAGCCTCTTCACAATCTTACCTTATAATGGTTAGGACGTTACAAGCGAATCTTGCTTGTTTTCTTTTTTCAACAACCTTAAACAACTCCCAGACGTCCTGCCCTTGAAGTGTTCGGAATATACCCCATTCTTTTAATAGTGAGTCTCGTAGGATAATGTACAGACGCATCAGATGCTATTGTCGACCAGAAAACAGGAACAGTAACAACGCAGTAGAAAGGGAGCGGAAAAAAAGAAATAAGAATAAAGAAAGAAGTAAACTTAATGGATAAAAACAATGTACCGTATTTCTGTACAGCCACAGAGGGAAAAAACGATAAAAAAATAGCAGTCGATTGATAAATGAAACTTTTACCTTGTTCCTTTCGTCTCATTATTTTCGCTCTGGACCTAAATCGAGAGGGTTGGCTTTCTTCTCGGGCTGATCCCCCTCCCCTTTACAAAAAGGGGAAAATTAATTTTGTTCCGAGTTGCGGGATAGAATCCTTTCGTTCTTTTATTTTTTCCACTTTATTTCTTGTTTTGTTTCCGCATGATAGCTAAATGACAAAATATCGATTCCCTTGGGGCGGATTTTGATTTCAGCCAATGAAAAGAGATCCTCAGGGTAAAGAACTTTAACCTCAGTGCATTTGTAAAAAAAAGGCCAGATTTCAACCAAAGCTGCTTTAAAATTTATAAGCATTTCAATCACTTCTCTCTCTCTCTCTCGTCCTCTCTGCAGATCTCAACCAAGGCGTAGATGGAAAGAAAATATATATATATATATATCGAAATGGTTCTTTGGAAGTACTGTTGGTGGGGGTTCTTAAGTATCATTATGTTAAAGTTTGAAATAAATGAGTATTTTCCGAAGTGCTTCATTCTATTAAACAGCAAAAAATTTATGCCTTAAAAAGTCTTTAAATGTTAAAATTTCAAATAGAAATTTTTTTTCGATGATTTTTCAATATTTCTTTTAAAATTCCATTTAATGATTGTTTTCAAAATGATTTGCTTAGTGATTTCAACTGTTCGAAGAAAAATTAAGTACTCGTTTCTTTATATGTATTTGCCATTTTAAAAATCTTCTATTTAATGAATGTCTAATTTTGCATTTACGTATCTGTAAATGCAGATAAGAATAATCTGGAATAAAAATAATTAATGATTTATTTAATTATCTTTACTTTTCATTATTCTACTTCTTTCTATCTACACATTAAGAATGTTCAATTTAATTGCTAATTTAAGTATATTTAACAATTAAATTTGATCTTGTGAAGTATAACCATGAATCAAAATTATTAAGAAAGGTTCATCATTAAATTTATCTTTGTGATGTACATAAATGTCATTTCGTAAAATACTAAAGAATTTACAAAATTATTTATTCCTTTTAATTTATTAAAAAATAAAAAGATAAAACTGTAAGTCTTACTTTGTAAATATTTTCAGATAGTACATTTCCAAACATGTAAGTTATAAATTTCCTCATTTGAATTTTTTTTTTGTATTCACATAATAATCACCATCATCATATTAAGTCCACTTTAGGTTTATAACTTGTATAATAAAATATAAAAAAATGCATTTTTAGAATTACATTCTGCTTTATGCACATAAATTATCTTTTGGAAGCTCAAATACATTAATTTCACTTATTTCATAACATAAATCTTTTTCCTAATTTTAAAACTTCTCGAATATATTTACATGTTGATGCGATGGAATATAGCTTAAAATACAAAGTAATGTGAGATCTTATCTTTTTGAACTGGAAAGTAAATCATTTAAAGTTTCTTATATTTTGTATTTTATGATGGGCGTTTTATAGATGTTCTAAATGAATTATTCATTCCACAGTTCTTTGTTTATACTTCTCCATCTTTTGTCATAATACAAAAGTGGTAATTGATGCCGAGTTACATTTTAAATCACGAAACATAAAATTTATATTCTCTAATGATAGCACCAAGAAAAATATAAATTGCATTTTTCTACACACTCTCGTACTAATGATAGAAAAAAAAATAGTACCAATAAAGATACAGTATACTAATAGAAAGTTATTATTCATGATTAAAATCTTCTTAAAAATTACAAATAAAGAATATATTGGATTTGAGTCTGGAACACAGTATAAAGTATATTCTTTGTATATTTTGTAATTCAGAAAAAAATATGAATAATCTGATTAGAAAAGAAATGTAATTAAAAATAATTTCTATTTAATACTATTTTTTAATAATTATTTCTAATTCTATTCTTATGTACATATTTCATTCAATACATTTATAAACATTTTTATATAAAAAGTTCAATTATGTGAATTTTCTTTGTGTACATTATTGTTCGTTTCTAAGTAGACAATGTCTATTTTTTAAAAATTGTAACCAGTGGCATATATATATATATATATATATATATATATATATATATATATATATATATAATAATATATATATTGTCTATTCTCCACACCTGCCTTAAATAGCACTTTGAGAGGGAGTATTTGTATAGTTTCCATGATGCCTTTCAGTTAATAAAACATCATTACTCTGTGATAGTTCGCTAGCCAACTTGCAACTATGTGATATTTTATTCTTCCATGTTAAGTATGTGTGCGTGTGTAATTTGATGTTTTGTGTGTCTTATGATGTGGAGTCCAGAAGAAATATCAATAAAATATGTTTCCAAAAGCCGGTGTTTTCATCTGCACAACACAATAAGTCTCTCTTTACTACAAAATAATTTATTCTGCATTTAGACACTCATTTTTGATATTATAAAATCAAAATATTAGTTCATTTATCTGACATTATAACATAATTTTGATGTTGTCAGTCTGAAAAAAAAAAGAAACTTCAAATGCACATTTTAAAAAAATTAGTAGATCCTTCCAGGATGATACTAAAATATCAATAAGCAACAATCTATAAGATTTCATATTAAGAAACTGGAATTTATTTAATAAATTTTCAGTTATAAGAAGATTCTTATTCCATGCATGTACTCATATAATCATTTACTTAAACATATAGTTCCGCAATTGGTTGCTATTATTTAATTTGTTTTAACTGAAATTAAGTTAATTTTAATTTATTTATTTTAAAGCCTTAAAAATTGAACTTCATTTAAAATTAGCATTTAGTCATAAATTGAAAATAATTTTTATGCATCATTAAAATATTATTTTCCAAAATTGAATGCTCATATAATTTACATTTTATGCAATGAATTTTATATGTAAAAAATAATTAGGTATTTGAATTAATCATTGAATTATTGTAAAAATAATTACAAAATACATATATGTTCACATAATAGATGCTACATCAAAATGCAAAATCCTTTAAACACGATCATTGATAGTCCATTTTTTTTTAAATTACGACAGAGAAATTTAATAGCGATTCCAACGAGCCTCATCGTACATTTGTGCTCTTCAAATGCAGGAGGCGTCTGTTGTAAATGAATGCTGTGTTCAGTGGAATGCTTGTCCAGCGAAATGTAAATGATTCAGCCGAAATTGAAGGACAATCATTCGACAAGCAGTGCATTCGTTCCTGCGAGCACTTACGAAGCTGACAGGCGGTTAATCCACTTTTAATTTATTGCTCCCTTGCCTATGGGAGAGCTTCAATTGGAGTTTGTAACCTAATAAATGCTTAGCCTGCCGAAGAAACCGTCAAGTTGAGATCTAATTAATGGATAAAGACGTAAAGTAATTATAATAATATTGCTGGGTGGAGATGCTATTATTTACGAAACTTTGCTGGCGTTTGAATGCGATATCCAGCGGGAATACATTGAGAGGAGGGTTTGCGCAACAAGGGATTCAGTTAACTGTGTTAGTGTCGTGGGGGACACGGGCTTTTAACTGATACTGGACCAGCTCATGCGTTATTGAGAGCGGGGGAGTATAAAGTTTCCACAAGGCTATTTCTCCTTCCCAAGGTATTGTGTTTGCTCTTTTGAGAATTTACTTCGCATTAATTGACTGGCGAAAATTAAATGGGGAAAATATTAATGCCGGAATTGGAATGGCTTAAAGTTGCTTTAAGAAGATAAAACTTCTCAGGGAATTTAATTGAGTTCGCAGGATGTAACTCAGATTCTCGTTTTTAATTATGAGAAGCGTTACTATGTGAATATGCATTTGAAGTTATTTATATACTTTTGAATTAGCACTTGGAAAATGTAAAATTATATACTTCGTTTAAAAGCCATTTTGTTGAGAGAATAGGGAATATTTTAATACATTTGCAATTCTCACTTGTAAACGATTAAAGCAATCAAAGTAAACTTTTAAGTACAGCAATGCATTTTGCTTTCTGTAATTCAGCAATCTAAATATTCAGATAACAGATGTCATAAGAACGATATGTAACAAAAAATTGAAATTATATTTTTTGCAAAAAGATTAATTCAAAGCCTACATTAAGAAAATTATACAAAAGAACTGAAAGTTGTGAGATTTTCTGTTTACTGCCAATTAATTTTAACTCATTACGTTTAGGTGAAATAAATGTTGTACTGAAAGAGACTCTTCTTCTATGTAAGAGGCTGATACTAACAATGCAAAAATAAGGACGGTCAATCACAATAGACCTCACGTCTTATAAATCTGAACTCTTTCCACAAAAAAAACAAACAAAAAAACCATCAATTGTTGGTAAACCTAACAATTTTAAGGTAATGCTTATCAAAAATTAGTATAACCAACCACCTACATCATCTAGATTGGAAATCAATAAATGCCTGTTGGTTGCTAGAATTTTGATTTGTGTTGAGAGAGCTGCTTGCATCAAAGTGAAAATTGAGAGAATTAAAGGGAGTGAATCTGGTGTGTAATGCTTAAAGCATTAGGATTAGTCTCGTTTCTGAAACAAATTTCTTCATTTTCTAAAATAACTTTTATATGATTACATCCTCCTTTCCAATAACGTAATCTATATATGACTCCAAAATTTGGACTAATGATAGAGAATAATAATAATTAAGAACAGGTTGGTCAAAAAAGATCAAAGTCTTATCTTTTAATGATTGAGAAAATCTTATCATATACTCTGTGTAACAATTTGAAGAATATTCAAGAAAGGATATTTTTAAGGTGCTTCTCCGCAATTTAAAGATTTTTTTTTCTTCTCAAGCAAATATATATATATATATTACAAATTAATATCTCTAAATTCTAGCACCAAGGATTTAAAAAAAAGTAGTTATAGATTCAACTTGATATTTTTGAAAAATATTAATATTTTCAATAAGCAGTTTCGTATGAAATAATTATACTATCATTATTTTGTTTAGCTAATAAGTTTCGTCTCCTAATGAATTGTTCACCATTCATCTTATTTTGATCATATTATTAATTTCTATTATGAGAAGTGTAGTGCATATTCTATAATTTAAAGTTAATCAAATAACAGCTGGCTAGTAAAAGGTACTTAGAAATCTTCATAATCCTTCCAGATTGTTTTAGGTTCCACTTACCCTTTAAATCTCAATGTATTTTCTTAATGAATTACAACTGTACACTTATATGGATATCTATAATCAATCCTGGAACAATTCACTAATATTCTATATTTATTCGCCCCTTCAATGATCTGCAAAACGAATGTGTGTTATAAAAATTTGATTCTAAGTAAAGAATAAATTGGACAAGAGCTGAATTTATTTTAAAATGATTTCAAAAGTTAAATATTCAAATAGATATTTAAATTTCAACTAAATATGTTCAGTTTAAGACAACTTGATACATTCTTTCAGATAGATATAACAAATCTATCATCAAAGTATAATGTCATAAATATACATATTATAAATAATCAAATTCATACAAGCGAGCATGCGCAGTCGTGGAATGATGATTAAATAGAATAATTAGGTCAATTGAATTTCGAATTGCCCTAGCATATTCACTCTTCTGCCTGATTTAACTAGTTTGAGAAGCATATTCTTTGATACCAGAAAGACTCAATTTAATTTCCAAGTCTCCCCTTCAGAGCAAAACAAAAACCATCTTGTGATGGAATTCGAAATTCAAGTGATTGCAAAATAATAGATCGATGCTTGCTCCTGTAGTATCTTTTCAAACAAGTTGTTGAAAGGATATTTGATATCGACGATAATTACATGCTCATGCGGATATTCAAGCCCATATGCTCGGTGGATCAACTTTTGAACCTTGCAGTCTCCAAATCTCGATTCTGCCACCATACGATAACCTCACATAAATGAAAAGGAAAGCTAAGTAAATTTTTGTAATTTATCTATTTTTTTAAAAAATTAATCATCTGATAAAAAACTGACTTGCTTTTGCTTAGGCTTAAGCGTGGTATTAAAATTTGAATAAAGCCACAAAAGCATTTTCAACTCAGATCAAAAAATTTCATCTCAGCAGTTTTTGGTAGACTCCAGTCGAAAAAATTATTTTTACTAAAATATATATTATATTTTATAAAATAATATATATTTTGTTTTATACATTTGATATTGAAAAATATGTATTATGTTTATTTATTTCTTCATTCTCTCATTTTTAAAGAATGTTGCTTTCGTAAATTTTTCTTGTTTTATGAATTTCATACAAACATTAATAATTGCATCATATTATATAATACAGGAAGATAAATATTAAAAAAGACAAAGAGGAGCATTAATCATACAAATATTTTTTTCTGAACAGTGTTGGTTTTAAATGAAATAAAATAAAGAAATTGTTTTATAGTGCAGATAAATTATTAATTATTATCAATATTTTATCAAAGTTTTTAGAAAATTTAGGAAAGTATTCATATAATCAAAACAAATTTTTGTTGAATTAAATTTTAAAATCATTAAAAAATAGTTATTAAAAATGAAATAATTACACACATTATTACGCACAATAATTACACACATTATTTTTACTTATTTTTTACATAATAAAAAAAGTATTAATACTATTAATAATCTTGCGGTTAATAATTAAAACTATAAAGAGTTTTAAAAAATAACATTTAGAAGATCTTGATATAAAAAAGGGTATAAATTTGCGGATTTTGTACGAGTTATTTCAATATCCGCATTTAATAGTTCCTTTATTTTTCTATATGTAAACAATTTGACAATCAATAAAAAAGTTTTAGGATATGTTCAAGAACAAGATTTTAAATTAGCATATCATTCTTTAAACATTTTGCAATAGAAAAATTCAACACTTTTAAGACATCAAAAATAAAATAATAATCCATTAAGATAAAATTGTTCATCACTTTAAGTCTAATAACATACAAATTTTGTTCAAGTAATTCATTTTTGCTCACGCAAAATAAATATTATCTTAAATAACCAAATACTGCAAACTAAAGAATGGTTTTGCAAAAGGAGTTAAAAATATTGGTTCATTGAAAACAATGAAACAATTTATTTGCATTTTACTGAATATTTAGTGTTCAAATTTCATTTATAATAATTGCTAACCTCCATAAAGAAAGAATTAAATGACTCAACGGTTTACTTTGAAAAAAAAAAAATAAGGTATTATCGAAAATATTGAAAATGTATTTTGCTTTCTTTCTATCTACAAAAGATATTCTGTTGTTCTGAATATTTCAACAGTAATCTAAAGTAATACACATCGATTCCATTTACTTTCTTTTCAGGACCAGAAATAAAAATTTTCAGTTGAGAATTTTCGTTGAGATAAAAGAATCTTTATTTATTCAAGATATTAAATAATGTGAGTTTATGCTGAGAATTAAAATTTATTCAGAACAAACGAAATAGCAAAGGATTTGATTTCATTAGGTTTTAATTTTTTTCTGTAGTTAATACAATAAATATTTTTACTGCTTTCGAGATTCAAAATCATGTTATCATGTTAAACAAAAATTACTTTATTTTAACAAATTAGAAGATTATTACTAAAGGGCATTTCGTGTTTTAAAATATTTTATTCTTTCAGGCTTTATTAATTCAATATCTGGTGGAGCATTACACAAATACTTGGTATGGTATATGAATTTTTAATTAAAAAAAATTGATAACAATACTTAGGTTTGGAAAATGCAAGATAAGTGGGAAATAAAATAAATTATGTATACAGGCGAAGCATTTGCAAATGACACAAATTCCATATGAAATCTTTTCGTCAATCCATCTGAATAAAATTTAAAAAAAGAAGGATATTTACTATATAAAAAAACATTTAAAAATATTAATTTTTAAAATTTTAATTTTTTAGATAATATATAAATAAAATTGTATTGCTTGAAGTATGTAACAACTAATAATTAGGACAAAAATATCAGACTATTTTAAGGATAGAATATAAATATTTTAAAGGACATAATTCACTGATATTAAGGATTAATATTGTAGTTAAAAGACAGGAATAAGCACGATGTTATTTGATATTAAACATAAGAGAAAAAACATAAACTAAAAAATAGAGGAAAACTTCTGACGTGAATTTTCAGACAAAAATTTTTACAAATATCAAAGTTCTTCAATTTTTATTTTATGAATTTAACATCATGCTAATTATATATATGTTCTATAAACCTTAGTAGTATTGGAAAAATCTTCTCTTGATTCTTTTTTTCTTGTAAGTCCAGCTAATAAAATTTTCAAAATTATTGATTTTCTCTCAAATGATAAAAACAAACGTTGATAAGAATATTTTTTACTCATTGAATTTCTTCTGCGTCATTTTTCAAACGCTCTTTCATGAAAATGGCAAAAAAAGGTTAAAACTGCGTACTGCAAGGCATATAATTTTTAAAAAGTAAAATATTTGCCTAAATACCAATGACCCTATGTACATGTACGGATTATATGCAATAAAATTTATAGTTTGAATGCTATTGCAAAGCAAATTAATGATCCATTTCTTACGACAGCATGCCTTTCTTGAAGTACACTTGTTTCTGCGTCGTAAAATTTGAAATTTTTGTCATTAAAATTATAAATAAATGTGCTATAAAATTTGTGAAGCAGATCAAAATGTTATACTTATATCTGCCAATTACTGCTTCAAATCGTGTTGCCCAGTGATAAAAGCTAATTCATTATTTAATGGCAAATCCTAGTGACAAAACGTAGTATACTAACTTATGAATTATTCTTCTAACCTTCAGGTTATGAAAAGAGCTAAATAAAACTAAAAACATGTTTTATATACGTTCAGCTTTTGTTTACAAAATATAATTAAAGTAGCTTAATAAAAACTTTCGGTCAAATAATTCAATGATTTGCTAAAGTGTTTTACTCATGATAAACTGCTCTAAAATATGCAGGAAAAATTTATAAATGAACTATGCGAAACTGAACGGCATTAACCATGAAGATAATTTATTCACTGTTTATGACTTTTCCTCTTTGTGAGACTAATTCTGAACTATGAGCATGTAATTAACCAAACTTGTGGTAAAATATTTATTTTTTCCAAGCAGAGGCAGCCATTTTTTATAAGTTATCTCCAATTTCAGAATAAATTATCACAGCTCTTCATAAGAATTGCTTTCTTATATAAAAGATTTCATTATTTTTTTATTTCATTCTATCAAATAGAATTTACCGAAAAAAATATATTTAGCTTTTATCTGTTTATATTATTACGACACAACGACTCCAATAACAACGACGACACAACGACTGTATCTCCAATTTCATAAGTTAATCGTCTTTTATATCATTTGTGACTGTTTTTCCAACTGAAAATAAAATGCTGCATTTTTTCATCACCTGGACAGCTTTATAGTCTCGGCTTTAAATAAAAGCGCCATTTTGAACTGAACTTTGATCACAGGTCATTAACTCATATCCACGATCATGCTGTTAAGATTTATGGGGTAAAGACCGAATCCAATCCCATTTATGCTGAAACACTTTTTGAGGTACATTTGCGATATTGATCGAACTTGATGCTTAAACCGGACCATGCCAGTTTTTTTAGCAATGAACATGTTGTCACTTAAAAGAAACAAATAGCTTGAATAAAAATAAAGATATACGGAAACTTCCTCTTTATCAAATTTATTCAGATTTTTTTATTGCTAAAAAATCCAAAAACCTGTTGAACATATATTTATATACTCTGAGTCGCACGTATGCTGCATAAAAGAGTCGTTTTTCATGTATATGAAGTGGCAAAGATGGTATATGATAAAGGCATTTTAGTTTAAAGCCTAGACATTGAAAAACTGGCCAGGATTTCTTGGTATTCAAAAATTCTTTCTGCACCCAATATATTCCCGAGGGAACTGCAAATTACATTGGCGCTTATATATCATAAGAATAATCATTGCTTGATTTTACATTACTGACATCCTTGTAAATTATTGACCACTTTTTAAAAACCATTCTTTGTATATATATATTATCGGAATTTCACATTTCTCAGAAATCTCTTCACAAACAAAATAATTCAAGAAGAATTTGGTATGCGCAATAGATTTGCATTAAAAATTATCCAATTTTTTTTTTATTATCATAGTTTCATTTTTTTATTACTTTCTTCATTATTCCGTGAGATCGTATCAATCCATCTATAAACTATTATATTAAATAGATTAGTTTGAACAGTCAGTTAGAAGATAATAATTCAAATAATATTATAAATAAAATTTTAACAATGCACTTAAAAAATACTAAAGAAAAATCATTTGTGAGGACTTTTTGAACAACATTTATACATATATATTGTCATTTTTCAATGCAAAACAAATGAATAATTGTACGAAGTACAGGCAATATATTTAAATACTTCTTACTTCAAGAAATTTATTGCAATAAAAAAATCAGTTCTTATTAATTTATTATCATTAATCACTAATTAATTATTTTCTGCACTATTTTTTATATTGTTCTTTAAGTTCCTGAAAATCTTACAAATGCATTTCTATTTCAGAAGTAAAAATTAAGAATTTAGTTTATTTTACTATAGCAATTTGATGAATGCTGAATATAACATTTAAAATCGTTAGGGTTTTTAATTTTCCTTATGAACTTCATGTTTACGCATATTAAAATAAAATATGTTGAAAAGAGAAACCATTATATTTTTCCCATAATATTTTTCGTCGCTCTAAGAGATTTGACATAGTATTTTTCTTTAATAGAAACAATAACGTGAATTTCTTTTTGTTAAGTATATAGAGAGAAGTATGTAGCAGCGAATAATTTTTCGTAATAATTGCAAATTCTTAGGAAAAAAATATAAATGTCCATGCTTTCTTAGTAAAGATAGAGTGTATGATAGCTAAAGATTGCACTGGCAGACTTTCAATGATACGCTAATTAAATCTTTTCATTAAAATTGTCATAATAATTAAAATAGTAAATACAATAACATTCTCGAATACAATTATAACTAAATTCGTGTAATTTCAAAAAAAAATATTTAAGAATAAGAATTAAAATATGCGTCCAGAGATTCGATTATTTTCGCATTTATGATTTTATAAAGATTAAAATTTTACAAGATATTATTTGCCAGTCAAGAGGAAATAAATTCAATTCATAGAAATTATTCTCTTTCAAAATGTAATTCACAAAGTCTCTTAAAAGTCCTTTGTTTCAAATTTAAATATTTTTGAGTCAAAACAATTCCTTCAATAAACTTCAGAGAAATAGCTAAAAGGCATAAAATGGAAAAATCAGCTTTTTGAAGGGAACACCTCTTGAAAATTCACGCAAATTCTTTATTCTTGGAATTAAGTCTTCTGGAAAATGAAAGAATGTTTCTCTGCAATTATTTAAGCAAACTAATTCTCACTACCATATTTACCTAAATCTAGATCTCTTTCTGATCAGTGAAACAAAGAATTTGTCTAATGTTTAAATTTTATGCCCACTTGAAAACTTAAAACTTGATTTATTAATTACTTTTTTATGAAAAATTGAGACTTTATTTTTTTGGTGACAGAGAAATGTAACTGATAAGTCGCGCTTTGATAATACTTTAATTTATTCATTGAATAAGGATGTTACAATCTTGTTTGACATTCATACTTACCGTACCTACAATAAGGTAGTTTATATACTTTCTTGTTATCTTTTTAATACTATTAATAACTGCAGAATATAAGAATGACCTTTGTTGAATTTCCAAACGGAAAATTAGTCTAAGAAATAATATAAATAAACAGAATAAAATATATATGTCGTTTTATTTCATAGAGAATCTATCAACTTATGACCACTAGATTTACTTATTACTTATTAAAATCTGAAAGAAATAAAGAACTTTTTCTACAGCAAAAAATAACACATTCATTTAGAGGACAGAATTAAATAAGGAAAATTTACTGAAACAGTTTTCAATAGTTTCAATTTTATAAATTATAATTTTTATAACTGTATTTCTTAAACTTAAATAATTATTAAACATTTCTGAGAAGATACATATATTCCGGCATCTGTTAAATATTTGACATCTGTTAATTTTTCAGCCGCATATTCATTCACGTAGCATCCATACATAAAGAGAATTTCATCTCTGCTTTGTAACCACAACTCAAATGATCTTAGTTTAAAAAATAAATTTCGAGTAATCAAAACAAAATAACAGTTACTTTTTTAATTGCTTAATATTTAAAAAAATTAATTTATTATTAAATTATTCATATTAAATTTAAAAATTATTCTTTTATAAATATTTCATTTTATTGATTTTATCAGATATGCTAAAATGTGTACAGTTATAATGAAACTTTACTAATTTTTTATATAAAAAATTCATTTTTGAAATTCAAAGAGAATTATTTCAAGTGGTCTTTAAAAAATTTAGCACAAAAATAATTTCAGAGAATTTTTTTGCATTATTTTAAATATCTCTCCAAATATATCTTTTCAATTTATTTATTTGAATTAACGCATTTGAGAAGTAATTAGAAACGAAACGTAAGAAAGAAAGGCAACAAGTATGAAATTTAAGCAAAAAATAAATCAATAACAGAATGAAAATATAAATCTTTAGATAATAGCTATAATTAAGATTCATGAGGATTTTCAAAATAGGAATTTAATAAAGAATTATCCTACAAGTTCTAAAATATGTTTCATAGCATAGAAAATCATCTAATATATAAAACACAACACATCCAGAAAAGAAAACATTTTATTTCGTTCTTCTAGAGACAAGCGTATTTTTATGTTTTTCAATCTAATAAATTAAATGCGTAATGCGAAAGCGTCACAGTGTTTTTATACTCTTTTTTTGTTACTAATATTATTTTCATTGTACATTTGACCTTGAAGCATTTTCTCCGTGAGTTCTGATACAGGCTTTATTAAATATTAATGTAGTAAAAATAAATATTGAAAAAAATAATTGCGTTTGCTTAACGAGAACTAAACATTTAAGTAAAGTTGTGACAGTATGCTGGTTAGCATAGATTCATAAACATCATTTTTTTTTGTCAAGTCATAATTATTTGCAATACATTTTAATAACCTACAATATTTGTCTATTAAACACTACGCACATTTATCATTATTTTTTTATCGTAATAAGAAATTTAAAACATCTTCATGCGCATATTCCATAATACTACGAAATATGTTTATATTAATTTATAGAATTGTTTTATAAGATTTTAAAAGGAAAGCTGTGAAATTAAAAAAAAACAATCCACTGTAAATCTATTGACACCAGTAATATCCGCAGAAATTCAATTTTGTGCCATATCCTAATGCGCCAGAACTTCAAACATTTCTATAGTTGTGTGTTCTCTATGACTATACACATTTTCAAAAATTGTCAGAGCTTATTTATCGAATACAAGCTTATTTAATTTGAATTTTGTTTAAATAGGAGTAGCCTTAATAGTAAATTTGTGAAAAGAAAAAGGATTATAAATTAAATAAATAAAGCTCCGTGAATAATTAAAATTAAATTATTGATTAGATTATTAAAATAAATCTTTAAAAATTGTTTTCACAAATTTTTAGCATAGCTTCATTAAGAAATAAAATGAAGCATCTGATAAACAATTATAATGATTCAAAAAATCTGTTTCTAATGAAAATAACACTGCAGATCAAGTTTTGCATTTTAAATCAAGATCAATTATTTCTCCTTAAATCCATCCCAAAATGCGATCTTCCGACAAGGCTCAAATAATTTACTTCCTTATTATAAAATTATTTCCAAAAGTATTTGATTTCAAAATGACTATTAATAATATTCAATTTTGAATGTATTAATAGTCAGCTCTAATTGTCTTTTATGACGACTGTAATATATAAGAAAATATGCTAATTATTGATAATGATTCAGAGAATCATAGATCTTTCAAAACAACACTGCAGGTCACGTTTTGCTTTGAAAAATCGGCTTTGAACATCAATTGTTTCTTCTTAAACCCAATCCAAAATGCGATCTGGCAACGAAGCCCGAATCGTTTGCTGCAACCCGCTTCGTGTCAAGGTGGACCCAACTAATTAGTCTCGTTATTGGAGAGCAATTCGCCACAGTTTTCCATCATGTTGAAATTGAGTCATCTGGGCTCATATTATGTTACTAATGACCATTCGTGTTTGATGTGAGCACGGGATTTCCAGAGCTCTCTGGGGCATATTTAGTTACAAGTGATGATATCTATCTTCCCCGATTTCGTGTGGGGAGTTGAATCTCTGACCCGTGGTCAGGAGACAGCTAGGAGAGTCGCAGACTAACTGCGTCAATTCACCTGATTATTAATAGCGAGGTGCTCCAATTATTTCAAAATCTATTTATATCATTACCAAAACAAGAATAAATTGGAAAAAGAGGAATAAAGTCGAAATCTGGAAATTATTAAAGAGGCGATTGTTTTCCTCAGCATTAAAAAAAATTACTCATGTAAGGTATGTTTTCAATTATAAAACAAAACAAACAGTTTCATCAAGTTACTTTTATCTATCATCTTAATAATATGTGTTATCTTTATAATTTAAAATAATTGTATATTAAAATATGAAACGAGTCTGACTCTATTTGATTTAAATAGCAAACTTCCTAAATACTGATAACAATTTTAAAGAAATTTTTAGTGATAATAATGCCAAAAAAAAGCACTGGATATTTGATTAAAATTCTCAAAATCGTTTTTGGATAATGTGCACAAATTGTTATAAATTTAATTTCAAAACGATTTTATTTATTTTTTAAAGTTAAGAGACACAAATCAGTGCTTAACTTAATTTTACCTTTAAGAAATTAAGTAAGGAATATTTTTCTTGCCTTTAATACGTTGAAGAGCTTCATAATTGTTTAAATTTTGTCATTTAATTGTCATAGTATTAAATACTTGCAATAAAACTAGTAAATTGAACTAGTAATATAAAAAGTGATTTGAGAATCAATTTAGGAACATGAATAAGAAAAGAATATTTGCAAATTCTTTATTTTTTTTAAACAAACGCAAGATTTAATTTAATGAAGTCTCATAGTCAAAAATCCAAGTTTGCAAACATAATCTTTAGAAATGCAGATATTTTTTTTTATAACTTATACTTAAATATTGCACAAAATGTAATTAAAAATTTTTGAGAAATTAGATGTTTCAGAAAAACACCAAAAATATACGGACTGAAAATACTGAAAAATACTAAAGATGTTAATTATTCAAATACGAAACGTACTGATTCATAATATCTCAACCAGCTTATGAATAATGAATGCAAAATGCAAATTATTCTAGAAAACATTTTATTATATAAAATCAAAGTCAATTTAACTTTCTCAAAATTTGAGTGACATTTCTTGGACAAAATATTGTCTCATTCAAACAAATTCTAGCATAATATACAGTCCTAGAAAAATAGAAGTCGATATTATCAATTGTAAATCTTTCAAATCGCTGAAATTCTGAATCACTGAGAAGTCGAAAGCAAGCAAATTCCAATTCATACTTATTTTAATAAGTATGAACTGAAAACATGATGCTAATAATGCACCGATTAGTATGTTTCAGAAAACAGCAACTTTAATAGCAAAATATATAACCTAGGTGTTATAATTTTATGTGAAAGATTATATTGTGAGAAGATAAAGTACATAATTTCATTCAGAGTATTTTTCTGATGAAAGCAGGTACCAAAAACTCAATTTTGTTCGAAATAAAACATCGAAATAAGATAGAATATATATTTTTTCAACGAAACTTTTCTTTCAATCAATCGTCGTCTGAACTATTGCAAAATCAAAGCATTTGGCTAAAGCAAATCTTCGAAGCTTCTGATATTATATATTTCTGAGAAAATTAATGCGCAAAATCGCTATCACCGTATTAATGACATCAATTAAATGAAACTGCAAATAACAGATTGGAAATACTAGATGTTGTTGTCATGTTTATAACTGCACCAAAGTTTCTAATTCAAAATATATTGAAGTATCCATAACCATACAGAAATCGGCTTTAAATATTTCTTTAGCAGTTGATAAATTTACTATATATGAAAAGTTTAATATAAATTAAACATCCATCCATTTTGGATATTTGGTGTTAGGATTCAGAGTGTGTCATAATTTTTAGAAATCGAGAGATATTGCCAAAAGTCTTACTTTTAAAAGAATCCCATTATCAATGGTATTGCCAATTCGCTAAAACTAAAAATTAATCCTCAAGAAAGGCTTATATATTGTAGCTTTCATTTTAATAACTGGACTTAGTTAGATTCTATTAAAAAATGTCTTTAAATTTAAATATAATAGAAAATATTTCTTTTTAATGCGTTTAATATAAATTATTTTTATTTTCTAATTCTTATCACTAAAAACATTTACTACCTGTGAATAGCTTATTTTATATAAAATAATAACAGTTTATGAAATCACTCATAGTTACAGCGGTATAATTGGTATAAAAGCGTTAGCAAATATTTTTATGATAATTAAGTTAAGCTATTTACCTTATTAAATAACGGTTATTTTTTAAATTAAGAACTAATTTAATTAAGAAATAAAGAATTAAAACAAATTGATAATTTCAAGAAACTACCATTTTTAATTTCTTGAATTCATTAGCTATTCAAAAATATTATTTCATTTTAACAAGCGGAAAGCACTTAACAAAATTTGTTTTTCAACAAGTTCATTGCAGAGCTAGTTTATTTCCAGAATTGCCAAAAGGAATTTTGACACTCCACAATTACTTTAATTTTTATTCGCTTCTTTCAGTAGCATGCTTCCAAAAATTAAATAAGAAACTGTAATATCTGATTTATTAATATTAGCAACGCATTAAGCATGAATCTTGCATGCATAAAAATTTTAAACAGGAAACAAATAATGGGATAATGACTTGGAATTAATGGCAATTATTCCAAGAAAAATTTTACTTGCTGAAAACACATCAAAATAAATCAAAAGATGTAGCCACGTTATTAAAGAAGAACATTCTTGGAGTAATAAATGATTTAATTTAATGGCGTAATTAAATGAAATTATCGTAATTAAAATAAATCGTATTAGATCGATGCAAGCGAAGTTGAAGTTATATTCTGTGATATACTTTTGCACTATAAATTGAAGTTCTCGTATACATCAATTTATTCAATCAAATTATTTAGAATTACCTCTTTTATTTAAAATTAAATTTTGGGTACAATTTATTCCTATTTATGGGAACGTGTGTATTTTCTTAGGAAAAATTGCAAAAGCTCCTTTCCTCTTGTAAAGAAAACGACTTAAAGTTAGTTTGAATAAAATGAAATGATGTTAATAATTATTAGAATTACATTGATTTATTATAAAATGGCCATGTGAAATGCTACTTGGATTAATATTTAGAAATAATGTATCAATTTCAGATAGCTGACTGCAAAAAGTAATTTGGACAAGAGAGCAATTTATATTTATTTATTATGAAAATGAATATGTGTTTGTGTAAGTGATCAGGAGTGGGATGCTCCACAAGTTAAAATGTTCGACAAGAGTCACCAAATGTGGCAAATATATGCTTTGGAGGGTAGGGATGTGCACTTCGAAGCCATTTCTTTGCAACTATAATTAAAAGTTTAATTAATTAAAAATTAAGTGAGTTTTTCCACTATCACAACCAAAATAATTAAAGGCACAAAAATAAATTTTACATCGTTTTAAAATTTAAAAATATTATCAATTCAATGAGCCCATTTTTTAATATATAAATTAAGTTCGACTTTAAAAAAAATATTCCAACATATTTTCTAATAATATATTTTATACAAAATAAAAATAAAAAAATTAATCTGAATAAGTATATTTTACGTATATGTGGAAAACGATTTTTTCATCAGTGTGTTGTTATAACGTATACAAGGCTCAAATTCTTGTTGCAAAACTATACCTAGAAAAGTGCAATTTTGTGCAATGCCGATAAAAAAAATGAAATAAACATGAAACATGATTTTTAATCGAAAGATATTTTATATATTTTTTTTTATTTGGTCCTATGAGCCTATAAGTCATATTTAGTAAAATATTATTAAGATATTAATATTTTAATTTAAAACATTGTTCCACCAATTTCTGGCTAAGTTTGAATGAATTATGAAGATTTGAATGTTAATCTTATAAAAACGCATGATTTTAGAGAACTTCAATGACTGTTTCAAATGAAGCAGTCAGCTTCAGGAAAATAGTGATATTTAAAACTTCATTACTCGGTCAAATATGGACATAAAACATATAAATATTTTTTTTTCTTAAGCCTTAAGAATCTTAATCTTAAGAATAAAATCTTAAGAATATTTGACTGAATATGATTACTTATGACCAAAAGATATTATAAAATTTACAACGTTAACATTTTTTTTTTCTGAAATCCAATTACAATTTAAAACAAAATAAAAATATTATTAACTAAGTCATTTTAATCTTTTTGAAAGTTAAAGCTCGTCATAAAAATTGAATCTTATGACAAATTAGAATATTTTTTTATGAATTATTCATTGAGATATTTTATCAATTATTTTTTAAAAATGTAATAAAAAACGTATCTAAGACTTCAATACCGAGCGATTCAGTTTCCTGTACTCATATTTAAAAACAAAACAAAACAACAACAACAAAAAAAACTTGTTTTATTTTAACAAAAAGTTTTTTTGCATTAAATGAAGTGAATCATTTTAACTCCAATCATAATTTAATTTCAAATGTTTATTGAAATTGACAGAAAATCAGAAATACACTTAATGCAATTAATAGAATGACGCAAGGCTTCGATAATGGTATGAGTTCTATGAATAAAAAATAACACTGTAACACTAAAATTAATTTGCCGAAGAAGCTTTCAAGAAGCATGTGCTATAAAATATTACATGACAATTTAATCGATCATTAATCTCGGTGAAGCAGCTTGTCGTCAAAGGCGGCTAGTTGGGAAAATAAAAGGTATAGAATTCCATTCAAATCACTGGGAAATACATGGATTATATGAAATCGATTGTATGACACTTAATTAAGAATTATAATCAAAGCCGAGAATATTTGCAAGTTCTATATTTTCAATTAATAATATGTAATAACAATAATGATATAATATCGAATTATCTACAAAATGTGAGCTTGATTAGCTTAAATTGCTATGTATTGTTTCGGTCGCTGTGCTTGTAGATTGAAGATTGTCATGCATATAGTCATGTAACATAAAATCAGCTGCAGCTTATAATGTTTCAACTTGTTATAGTATAGACGTGTGATGAGGAAATAGATCTCTGATAACTCTCCTAGATGAAGTTAATTTATGTTGACGTAAACATATCAAATACGCAGAGCAAATTTAATTTTGGAATACATTGTAACAGACACGACGTCATAGCACATTTCAGGATAAACTTTCCTGGATTTAACATATCATAGGCAGCAATGTTTGTTTTCTGATTGAACTCCATCACAAAGTATGAACTTCAGTATGACGTTTGCACCTCATATCCTTCGTGTAGCTTAAGAATGCCTTGATGTAATAAATATAAGCAAAATAAAGTTGACTCCAATTTACCGTGCATTTCTATAAATCGAAAAAAAAAATAATTGACTGGCATTCTTACATCGGAATAAAGTCAGTCAGAATTATAGTAAAGTGGATTAAGCGTAATAAGCCAGTAACGATGCTGTATTACATGTACGATAAATTTAATATTTAATATTTTTCATTCGCAAAGTCATATTCCATTATTTCTTATTTAAATGAAGTTAGTTATATTTTCTGTTTTAGTTAATTTCCAATTTTTCTATATTTGAATTTTGCAGTATTCTGATTCAGAGGCACATTTTAATTTCCATAAATTCATTAAATAGTGCTTGTTCAATAAAATTCAAGTACAGGACATTGCGCGTACAGGTATTATTGCGCGAATGCATAACTTATGCTTTATATGAGTTCATAGTGCTTATAGAATGAATAATATCTTCAATTATTTTAAAAGATAAAAATAGAATTTTCACAAAATATAAGTAATAATGAATACCGTAAAGTGATATTGAAAAAAATATTAATGATACTATATAGTTACAATTAAAGTCTTTGGTATCGAATTTCACATTTTCAAAATATTTTCCTTATAAGAAGCGCTTGCATGAAGTTCTAATACATATTTATATAATTGACAGCAAGATAGCCTACAAAAATTTTAATTCATATTTCATGAATTAAAAATGGGACGTAATCATTCCTATTTCAGGTGAATTATCAACTTCACAAAGAATGAAAAGGACGTATTTTGAAGGGTTTTCAAAGAATCCCCTATAAATTATTTATAAACGATGAAAGACAATTTTAGGTTTTATGGAAGAAATACTGCAGAAAAAGTAGGCTTTTCTTTATTGTTCTACAAATACAATGAACCCATGTAATATTATAGAAAAAAATATAACTAAAAATAACTACACCTCATACAAAGGGAGAACTAATATATCTTTCTAGTAAAAGAACATCATAGATGAGTCCACATTAAATTGGTTCGTATTCCTTAAGAATGTCGTAAATCTTCTTTAAGGTTTTTAAAGAAGCAATGTTATAACAACGAGGAAATTTATATATTCTCTTAGGACTATTGATTTAAATTTGAGTTTAAATGCATTAATACAATTTATACTTTAAATCACGCAAGGCAATTTTTTATAAAAAGGTCCTTCAAATTCAGTCGTAATACATACAGAACTACCGAAAACATTCGAACATAAAATTGCATTTTAAAGTAATTAATATAAAATTCAAAACATGTACAAACAATATTCTTTAAGAGTGTCACAGTACCCTGCTTCAATTTTGGGGAAAGAAAAAAAAACTAAGAAAATTGAAATTTTGAAAAAAAATTAAGCCTATTATTTTACACCCAAATTAGCAGATTACTTTGAATTGCGGTTGAATAATAATTTATACGAAATTTCTATCAAGAACATTTGCAGTTATTTGGATTTTAACAAAAAAGAAAGAAATTCTGAAAACGGTTAACAGTTAAATAAAAAATAAACCGATTAAGTTTATGCGAATATATTTTGACCTTCGAAATAAAAGAAACAGAAAACTACATCCGTTAGAATAGTCTCCTGATTGTAATTCATACTTTCAATAACAAATGCTTTAATATAGCTTTCACAGTATTTTTTCACGTATTTGATATACTTTCTATTTTAAAACGTAGGGAATTATCGCTTTTGAAATATGCGACTAGTGCAATTAATGTGATAGAAAACCTAATAAAAAACTATTGAGCTGTTTTTTTTTATTTTACGCTTGATTCCTCTTTTATGAAAGTACCTTTTTATTATTTATTTATTTTGTAATTCTGTCAGATTAAAACGAAATGTCGGAAACATGTTTTAATTCACTCTATCAAATCGTTAGAAAGAATCTACAAATATTTCTGATCTCATTTTCATCTTTTTTTTGAAAATTATTTTAACTTTAAATCCTTCAAAAAAATAGTACTCAAACTTTTGTCATAAAAATGATAAAATCTATAATTTTTAACACTTTAATACAATATTCTATGTTATAGGTAATATCTGAAAGCAAACACTACGTTTTTGTTAAAATGTATTTAAATATTGATTATTCTTACAATTTTAAATTGATACTTTCAATTTAAAGGAATTTTTATATATATTAATGTTTCACATCAGGTATCAGTAATTTCCACGATGCAAAAAAGAAATAAATAAAAATTACAAAAATAAATGACAGAAAATATTTTTTTTCATTCATAATTAAATTTATAAAAAAATAAATTTTACTTGGGAAAAAAGAATTAATTATAAAAGCAATTTGTTTGAAATTTTTAACCCTGCAAATTATTTATTTAAATTTTTTTTTAAAAAAAAACCTTACAAACAACGTTTGTGCTTTTGAAGTATGCTAAATTTTTATTTAACACATGAATAAATATTAAATATATATTTATTTAATATTTGAAAATAAATCGTGCTTATTTATATTTCTCTTAATTTCCTTAAATCTGCGTACTATATTTCATAAAAGCAATAAGAAGTTTTAAACTATACATATAAATACTTACTAAAAATTAGTTGTAGAGGTAAACTAATTCTAATATTTTAATTTTTATAATGTTTGAAATATCCATATTTGCTTTCAATTATCATTAGACAACAAAAACATTTTTACCAAATCAAAAATTTTGCTGATTATTTTGTACCATCAGAAAATACAGAAATGGAAGTTATGAATCAAACCACTCATGCTCTGTAGAATATTCTTTACGATATGAGCTGTCATATAATGTATTCGAAACAATAAAGGATTTATAGAAACAGCTTAAAATCAAAACCTATTCAACAAGAAATAAAAAATTCTTTTAATTACGGATAAGATTCAAGGTCCATTGTACCCCATATGAACAAGAATATTTTTATTTGTTGAAGGCAATTTGTAGTGGCATTTAAACTATTACTTTCATTATAATGCAGTTAAATCACTAAAAAAAATATTTTGTAAATATAATTTAATTTCATCGAGCAAGATAGCTTTATTTACATGATTCATAATGATAATTAATAGTAATAATTTCATTACGCCTACATTCAATAATTATTTGTTTTTTTATAAAGAGCCATTCTTCATGCTATTTGAAACGAATACACATTACGTTCTCAAAGAACTACAAATTTTCATATCAACCAAATAAAAACTAATACTAATTAATAATGCTACAAAATAATAACTAATACTAATTAATAATATTGTTTGAATTTTAATTAAATATGTTCTAAATAGCAAAGTTGGAACTGTCGTATTCTCCTGCGTGGATTCAAATGAATTTCTTAAATTTAACGTTTTTCATAATTCTATAAGAGCAACTTCTAAACTAATGTTTTAAAGGGCAATGTATCTTCAGAAGTTCAAATTATGTAACTACATAAATGCAGAGTCATGGAGTAATGAAAATTTGTCTATTTCTATTCGCATCTATTCATTCATCATTTCTATTTCTATTCGCATTTTTTGTTGGGATCATTTAAATTAAATTAATGATGTCTATAACAGGCAGAAATTAGTGCTTATAAAATATCACTGTTTTCTGAAAATAGTTTCAAACATTTTTAATTAAAATGCAACAGAAAGGGTTTTTGATTTGGACATATTCAACATATTATATTGAAGAAGCATTTTCTTAGCTTATAATCATAAAACTAACAAAAATGTTAGGAAATTTATTTTTTTCTTTAATCTGATATGAGGTTTATATGTATTTATTTCTTTATATAATTAAGAGTTTTTTTCTGTAGTACAAGCGCAATAAATATATGGAATTATTTCATAATTAATTCCATGAATCAAATTCCATGTTTTTATGGAATTAATTCAAGAATAAAAATTATATGGAATTTCATTCATTGTTTCATCATGTGCAATTTTTTTTTCTTCAATTTTTCTTTTGTTGAAGCATTATACACCATAAATAATAAATATATGGTCATATTGAGTTTTTAAAGTAAATGCTATTTGCTATTGAATTATTAATTTTCTGTCAAATGAAACTGCTGCAATATTATTTTTAGTTAATTTTAGTAGTTTTAGTATATTTGTATTTAACCATATATACTTTAGTATATAATTAAATTTGTTAGTGTTTGTAGTTGATTTTAGTACCCAACTTTATACAAAAATATTGCTTAGTTTTTATGCTTTAAAAATGAAACAAAAAATCAACTGTAATTTGAAAATTTCAAATGCAATAAAATTTTGTAATAAAACTTAACTTATATTGTATTTATTTCGAATAACATTATGCTCCAAAAATACAAAAACAATATTAGTCTAATTTTCGTTAATTTCAGATATAACAAATGATTAATTATTCTTTTATGACAGTTTCAATTTGCATGTATTATTAATATAGAATATTAAAATTTAAGTAATAAATTAAATTATGCTTTAAAAATTGTAATTAATTATTTTAAAGTTATTGATAAAAAATTATTGGTTATTACAATGCTGTCCAATCACTTCGAAAACTATCTATCATCTCAATTTCTAAAAGTGTAAATATATAACTACAAACTACATATAAAAGCATCTGCAGCTTTTAAAAAAATCAAAGAATCAATCAGTAGTGAATATGTTTATATTTTGTAGAATTTTCGTCCGATGTTTCAGTCTAATCATCTAAGGAATAACATCCAGAAAACTTCTATAATCCAATGAAAACTTACCTTCAGCACGTCCGAAGGAATAACTTAGTTCCATTGTTATTAGGATGCAAAAGAAAGTTATCCGAGCAATTTGCATCACTTTTACTACCGGCTCTACTTTTCTATGGTAACGAGCCATATTCACCTATATTCTTTGCAATGCGATAAGAGAAAGAGAAACACAAACAATGACGGGTTATTGTATCGGTTTCTAGCAACTAAATAAACTGTTTGCAATCTCTTTCAAAAATTCAGCAAATCAGAATTAAAATTCTCTGATGTTTCTGTTTTGTTCCAATAGTGTCATACAGATGATTTAAGAAAATGAATGTGCACAGTTAATACACAAATATATACACTAAATTACTGTCACAATTTTTCTACTTAAAAATCAACTAACCAAAAAGTGATGCTAGGCGAAAATTATTTATTAATATTCAGATTAAATGGGAAATATTGGTGTTTCTTTTTTTTTCAAAGATGTGACTATCCTGAGTCACAGAAGAAAAAAAACTAATCAAAGATGTGACGACTAAAATAATGATTATCAGTCGGTCCTACTTCACAGTTTTCTTTATCCAGTTTGAGAAAAATTTCCACAGAATCCATTATCTCTGTTAATAGCACAACAGCGGTCACTTCACAATGTGCACTTTATGTTCCAAGAACGATATTAAAAATCACAACAACATTAACATTTTAATGTGAGGACTTTCCCATAAAATTTTCCACGAAATTATTCTCGGATTGCAGGAACACACGACAGCAGCTTTCTGCACATTTTTGTCTTGAAATATAAATATGAAACCCAAAGTTTTGCCTGCAAACTTTTTTTTTTTGAGGAAAGACCAAAAGATTGCGGATCGGAGAGGTCCCAAGCACTGCGGATAAGTCCCGTAACGTTCCAGGCAGGACTCGCACGGCACTGGCCGGTCGATCGTTTCTCTACAAAGGTAGGGTTGTCACATTGCGCCAAGGGACGTCTGTAAGCTGTCGCCAAGTTCTCGCCAATGCGGTCATAAAGGGAGAACTATGGAACACACGGATCCTTCAATCCTTATGTGATGCGTAGAGGATTTTGGCGCGGGCTGGTAGAATGCGGCAAATCGTTAGATTGTTTTCATGTAAATGTATTTTTGAAGAGTTCCGCGCGCTATCCATTATTTTACAATTGTTCTATTCGTGTAGTTATTGTCTCATGCATCGCCAAAACCGCGAAAAAAAATATAAATCATGAAAATGAAGTGCATTTGCATTAGATCGTATTTTTTCTGTATCTCTCTTTCTTTACAATGGCTGAGAAAATGTCATGAATCTGTTTGTAATCGAGGCGCTAAAAGCGGCAGATTTAAAGAAAATATATCTCATTGCATGTTCAAAGAAAGTTGATAAAGTTGTAACAAAAGCATTGACGATCTTCAGAGTGGAACTTCAAATCGCACATTAGAATTTTAAATCATTGAATTCAATACCTTCATAATTTTTTATTCCTTCACAACAAACTGGTTTTATTTTATTTAATCTGAAAATAAAAATTGCAAGTTATCTAGTATATTTATTTATGCAATTCTTACTTCATTACATTTTCTTCTTCTCTTCAAAGCAAATATATTTTATTTTTTAAATTTGTTATACATCAACTGTAAATAAATAAGCATAAGTTCGTATAAAATTAATTAAGATTTGATGGTCATTCTACATCTTTCCAATGAAATTGAAGATGATTATTTTTCAGTCGCAATTTAAAAAAAAAAATGTTAATTTGCTACTCTTTTTTTTTCATTATTTCCGAATTTTCAGCCCGAAAATAGGATTTTCGATAGATTTTTAAAAAAAACTTTTTCATAATAAGATATTTTTTCATACTATAACTTTTATATATAAGACGGGGAAAAGCCATAAATAATCATATGTACGTTTGCTTAGTTGAAAATAAAATTGGCAATGACTTTTAAAAAACAACTAAATATAAATGTTGTAACTAAATTTTCATGGAGAAAGTCAGAAGTTTTCCATGATACATTATCAACCCATCTTAGCACGCTCGAAACGTGAGCTGCGTTTACAACAGCTAGATGTGGTAGATTTATTTAAGACCACAAATAGTGTTCCATTGGGGAAAAAATGCATATAAGAGAAATTCAGCTTAGAGTTTGTTATCCAATTTTTTTCTCAAAAAGATAAATTATAATTATTTTTTCTCTTCGCTTATTGATGAAAACTTTTTCACAGTGTCTTGTAAATCAAGTGTGTCATATTCGAATGCTGACACGAGCTAAATAAATCAAACTGGCATTTATGTGACCTCCCCCCAAAAAAACTTTTCATGATTTATTACAAAAATATTACACAAGAAAGGACACGAACCTTTGCAAATTCAATTATATATGTTGTCAAATTTCTATTTTGTAGAATATCTTGCATATAGTGTCTACTTTTAAAACTAACCCAATTTTAGCGTCGCTAACTCTGGATCTGATAATAACAGTACTTTTTTATGGTATACTAAAATAATTGCTAGCCCAAGCAGTTCCAAATATTTAAATAATTCCAGTTCTTCACAGATTTTTGAGAATTTTCATTCTTGCAAAAAAATTCTAAAATTAATGTATTTCAGTTCCCTGGAATTTTGTCACCAAGCAATTAAACTGAACAACGTTTTTAAAAACTTTATGCAGAGTTTAACAATATCAAATAGCTTTTACGTACTGATAACCTTGTAGGATCGCAAATATATTTGTTGGGTATTGTAAGCGTTTTCATTTTCTTGCTGTAGATTAACGATTAAAGCATTTGACTGTTAATTTGCAATGAATAAAAACGTTATATAAAATAACAATATTATTTTTTAAATAAAAACAATTAATATTATATTTTAAAAACAAATTTTGATGTAACTCTAAGGACTATTATTGGATTGAATTTTCATTATACTCAAGCAAATAAAAACATTAAATAAATGAACCAATTTTCAGTTGAGTATTGATTATTTAAAAATTTCTAATTTGAATCATTTATTTATTTTTGACACTAAACTTATATTTTAATTTATTTAATCATTTCAGTTATGAAAAAAATCTCTGTACTACCCATGAAATGGAAGAAATGTTTAAAAAATAAAAATATTACTGTGATCTTTTCTGAATACAAAATTATGCAATATTAAACTATTCTTTGTGACACGTGAGCTTAAATTCTTTTGATTTTTGTATTAGCAAAAATATATTCGATCAAGAATACATTTCGCAACATTTAGTCGTTTTACTTTATATTCATGTTCATTCACATTCATGGCTAAATAAATTAAACGCAATTGACATCTCGTTTGTTAAGTTTTGTCTTTTGTTTCATTTTACTTGGCATTAGCATTTATATTCCGAACTACATAGTTCACTCTTGATTAATTTCTGAATTATGGGTGTTGAAAGTACAAGGATTTGCTAGGATCTACGGATTCGAACCTCGAATTCGGATATATGATTATCCGCCAGCGTTCCAACTAATTTTTTCATACTCATATATATAAGTTTTAACGGTACATCTTAGTGTAATTGTAATATGTATCTGCGTATATATGAAAACCAATGTTGGCAATAAATTGCACTACTTATTTCCTCATGTAGACATAAATTAACAGCCATTGCTTTGTTTTTAAAGTGATGTTCGCCTTATCAAATACCTCAACCCTCACAGATTATTAGTTTAGTTGGCGCGTTAAACTTTCAAAAACTGGATAGCAGTTTTAATAATAGAATAGGATTTAAACGTTTATTGCTGACGAATGTCTTAACTAATGTGTCAAATCATTTTTTCTTTCATATAAAATGTTAGAAAAAAATGATTAAAAAATAGTTAAATAGATAAGAAAAAAGAAAGCTATAATTATTAATAAATTGGAAACAAAGCAGCGAACATATTTTTTTCAATAAATGCAATTTCAAAGTGTTTTTGTGATCTAATATATTACTTTTTTCTATCAGGCTATTGATACGACTTTTCGCAGCCAGACCTGTATCTTCTTTCTGATATTAATCTCTTAAACAGCTGATACCAACCTTATATTTCTTATTAAAACTAACAAATACTAATATATGTTTGTACCCTTATAATAATTTTATAAATCATAACCGTTCAGTCAAATCACAAGTTCATCACTCCAACCAAGCAAAAAAAAGTAAGCTGATGCTATTTGCGATTCGAACCTAATAAAGCTACTTCGCTACATAAAATAAATTTAAAAAGCAGACCACTATGTGTGCTTGTTTCATGTTAATTTCAATGGACTATAATAAAAATGAGGGAGATTACCGAACTTTTATTAACATGATCTTGATCGACATATAATGCAGCTTGTATGAATGAAATCCGCTCAGATTTATTGTTATTATTTTTATAAGAAAACTATTTTTTTCGAAAGTACTGTTTGAATATTAAATATATATATATATATATATATCCTATATGAACGAAACTGATTCACTTTTATTGAGTTCTAATCTTACAATAATAAAATAATCCAGAAGAGAAAAAATAAATGATAAAATTGCATCGCTTCTTTTCGAATATATATTTTATTTAAGATAATTCTGAACTGTCATTTTGATTTGTATGTCCAAATCTCTAACAAGTGACTACTGTAAAGGATGCAATTTTGCTTTCAAAACACAGGCGAGTATTACACCTGTGCAGCATTTCATACACTGCCTGAGAAATAAAGATTTATTATATTTTTAATTTTTAATTTCTGAATTTCGAGCTGAATATTTGAAAGCATATGGGAAATTCATTATGATATTGCATCGAGTTTATTAATAAAGCCTTTGCTGCAGGACAGAAAATAGCTAGTGGATATATTTTCTGATATTCTATAAATATTTGGAGATATGTGGTCTATTCGTCATTGTTGTGATACATTGCATAAAATAATTTATCTTTCATATCGGTACTGCAATAAAGAGAAAAAAGTGATAAAATATAGACATTTTTTCAGATTCTGTATCCAATTTAGACTTCAACAGTTGTAATTTAGGGGAATATGCATCCATTTTGTGAAACTTAACATCCCACAGAGCTCATCAATACATGACTTTTCATGTATAATATTCCGAAATCGACGATTTATAATTATTTATTTAGTTATTATAAGAGGAAGAATTTAGATCTTGCTTGTCCAATAGTTGCGAATATAAAAATCCTGATTAAAAGTACTTAATAATATTGTTTAATGCTCTTGCATGCTTACGAAAATCAAAGTCCAATCCTTTCATAAGTTCTAGTATGAATAGTGAGTATTACTGATATTGACTTTTAGATTGTGATTAAATGCACATATATAATAAGGCAGGTCAAAAGTTATAAGAAGTCTTTTCAAGATATGAGAATATGCTGTCTTCGATCGTACTGCCACTCCGTGGTGTTTATTTCACTTTTCTTTACTAATTAGCAATGTGTTATTTCATAAAATTGAAGAAATCAAACTATCTCCATAGTTATTCGACATGAGATAGATAAGTTTTGTACCAGAAATAAAATTCAAATATTTAAAGCAATGTAGAATTCATAAACAAACTAATTTCTGTGCTCTACAATAATTATCCTAACATTCTTCTACCGATAAAAAAACCCCATTTGTAGTAGACACGAAATACGTTTTATTAAAGTACCCATGTATACTGTATGATATTGGTAAAATTATACATTAACTAGTTATTCCTTTATAGTGAGCTTAATTTATTAAGAAGCATTTCTGAAGAACCTCTTTGCAAAATCTCACATATTAATTATACCCTCCAAAACAAAGTTGCTATTTCCAGAAGAAGAAAATGTTTAGAAGTTAAAGTATATTATATTGACAGAGTTTATTCCTCAATGAATTATATTAGATATCAATCATGTGATGCCGCATTATATATTCGCATTTATGTTTCAGCTGCACAATTAGTTTGAAATATAAAATGATTCAGAACGATTTTACCATTTAATGCACGCTTTTTATTTAGAAAGTAGGCATAATATATAATATTGTGAACTTAGATAAGACCAGCGGGAATGGTTTCTTTGAAACTTTCTCGCTTACATTACATTAAAGGTCTTATCTCTCCATCATAAAATGTGGGCTATGGGGACAATAGTTACGATTGGGGAACTATATTTACGAATATTGATTTTTGATGTGAAATTAGCATTTTTAATGAATCTGTCTTGAAAATACGCATTTTCAAAAGTGTTTTTATAAAATCTTGAAACCAAAACTAGGCACGGAGTTACAGTCGTAACAGTAAGATCATGTATCGGTTTCACTGATTTATGCTATTGCATTTATGAGTTATTCCGTTTACATGCATGCGAAAATACAGACCGACAGACGGTCAAACTTGGTCAAATTTCATAAGAATCTACATTTTATGTGCTACACTTGCGTATCAAATTTTATTTATCGAGCACTTTGTGTATTATTGTTACCGGGATTAATTTTTCTCACACTACTGCACATGCCGACTTTATCTGAATGGATTTCATTCAAAATTTGATAAAAATCTACATATTTGGAGTAAAATTCGTCTTGCCACAAGCTTTTTTGAATGAGCGTGCTCACAGGCAGACGTATTGCTAAAAATATGTGTCTCGAAATTAGGAAGATCTGGAAAACAAATATTCGTCAAAATCCCAAATTCTAATTTTTTGAAGATTGCAATTATTTATTTATACTTTGTATATAGACAATTAAAATAAACCATCATATATATCTTTCATTGCACTAATAGGTAATTATCCTCAAACATGCTTGGTGATTTTAAATTTCCGTTCCTTAAATACATGATAAAATATCTAAATAGATGGAACGAGTTCATTCGCCTGAATAAGATCGCTATACCTCTTCGTTTTTTGCATGGGAGAAAGTTTATCGCCCCAACGTCTAGTCGATTTATACATGAGGCATCGCGAAAACTTTGAAAATGCTTTTTTATTTTATTTTTCGTTCTCTCTCAGAAGATGAATATGATTTTGAGGACTGTTGATTGCTTCAGTTTGTCCTATGAATTTTTATTTGGAAATATTTCTGAAAATCTTCCAAATTTCATATAAAGATGAAATACTAAAAATGCTATTTCCCTCTTTCTTTACAGGGTTAACTGTCTCAATGTTGAGGGCATCATTTAAATATCAGGCAATTTCTCCTCTCACGTGAAGTGATTATGTAACAGGAAAATACTACTTTAATATAAAGTGTTACACAAGAATTTTAACATTTAATAATTCTTTTGAAAAATTCTATGAATTAAAGTTATGTGAATAAGAAAAGAGGCTCTGTTTAAAAATGTGCAAAATTATTTTATATGATTGAGGAAAATGCTAAAATATTGTACTGATATAAGTTTGAGAATGTATCGTAAAGTTATATGTTTGAGAAAATGCTAAAATATTATACCGTTATAAATTTGAGAATAATGCAAAAATATGCTACAGTTAATGTTTGTGAAAAAACTAAAGTATTGTACTGTATTATCTACCAATATTTTTATTTATAATTATTTTCTTCTGCCACACGATTAATCATTAAGGATATACCAAAACTTTCCCCTAGACTGCATTGCTTTTATTTAATACTTCCTTTGACCACGCCTTGCCATTAATAGTTAAATATTATAATAGGTCGCCTCATTATTTCCTATTACTAAGTCATTTGCGCTTTCTAATTATTTTTTGCATAATGCTCTATTCTCTATTTTGCATAATAGAGCAAAACATTGTGATAATGCTTAGGATATGCTAAAATTTTGAAGATATGTTAAATTTTTTAATGTATTAGTCTGTATTCTTTTTATTTAATAATACCTTGATGTATACTATTCGATCATAGTTAAATATATATTTAAAAATGGCGCAGTTTTGTTACAGTTATTTTCTTATAATAGTTTCTTTGTTGCAATTATGTGATTAAGAATAGCTAAAAACAAATATTTTCATTACAATGTAATTGTTAGTCCTTTGTTCATGATACGAGAAAAAAACTAATTAGATGCTAAAGAGTATCCTGTATAATTTAATAAATACATTAGTTTCATCTTACATATCCATAAAAAGCGTTTTCTGACATAAAAGAAAATCTCATAAATGCAGGGTGATTCATAATTCAGCATACAAATGATTAGGAGAGTCGGAAAACATTAAAATAAATCATGAATGCGTAGGATGTATGACGAGAAGTGTCATTGGGGAGTGTTAGAAGTTACAAAATGATGTATAAATTACACATACAAATAAAGCAAGAAATGCTTCATTCAATTTCAATTTAGACACCAAATACCAAATTCAATTTAGACGCCTCATGCATGTGTCCTGTTTCACAACTATCCAAAGGTTTTTTTTTTTTTTTTTTGCTATTTCCTGTTATGCACGCTTCGCAACAGCGGTCATAAAATTGGAGAACTGTTTCCCATAATACCGGGTATTTCATATATATATACATATCGCTTCTTGCCGTCAGCTATTTTACATTCATATCCACTCCTTTAGTATTCTTAAACTATTATATGCTCTCCAAAACAAGTTATAGTTTTAAAAAAAAATGCTGTGAAATCCAATTACTTCTCTGGCAAACTATATCTTTTATATCTTCGTGAAATTTATGGTTATTCTTTAAAATTTAAAATTATTATTCAAAATTATTTTTGTTTTTCCTTTGTTACCTTAACAACGACAATATTGAATATTATCCTCTATAGCAGATATTATTTTGGGATAAAATTGTCTTTAAATTATCTTTATATAGCGATACATCATTTAAAGAAAGATATCTTACATTAGTTATAAAATATCAAATTTATTTCGATTCGGTAAAAGTTATTAAGTTAGACGAATTTAGTGTAAAATCGGTATAAAGTGTAATCATCAGTTTATTAGTGAAAATTTGATATTTTATAGCTGATGTAAGAAATCTTTCTTTAAATGATGCATCGCTATATAAAGATTATTTAAAGACAATTTTATCCCAAAATAATATCTGCTATAGAGGATAATATTAATGAATTGATTTGACTGTCATTAAATGTATATGAGTTTACAATATTTTTAGATTTAATAAATTATACTCTGACGCGAAAAAATTAAAATGGATTCATACCATCTCAATTGCTCAGTTAATTTCTAATAAAATTTCAAATGAACAGATTAACTCTCCAGAAAATTGTCCCTTTTCTCTACTTTCTAGACATCCTGATATTTAAAATGGTTAAAATGAGTAAATATTTGATGAGAACTTTTCAAAGAGGATATCATGCGATAAAAGAATTCAAAGTCTATCACAAGAATATTGCGATTCCTCTTTCCGTTATTTACATTATTTTTCCCATAATGCGAGCATTCTTATACATCTCGATTCATATAATACTAATGATAAATTCAGAGACGATTCTACATCGAATTTATACTGAATTCTTGATATAATGTTGACATCCTTTCTCTTAGAGAAATACCCTGATTTGAGAAACGAATCAGCTGAAAAGGAATGGCACAATGGAGAAACTAGGATGAATTCGGAGAAACTCATAATATATATGTATTTGGTGACAGATAATACGATATTCGGAGGACTCGTGACAGAAATTATTCACCGTAGTTGAGAATAACTGCTTGTGAATGGCTTGTTTAATATTCTGCAATCCTGCCAACATTTCGAATGACTTACAAACTTTCAAGAATTCAGACTTATGGAGGATTTGTAAGTTAGTCTACAAAGGAGCTCAAACCCTAACTAAAATATATCGCTACTAACTACTAGTGATAAACAAACTGTCGATTATCTGAAGTTCAATTTGAACACCGTAATTACATTTTTGAAGTACATATCAGTAAATATTCAACATTACTTTTATAAAAGTAATTGTACTTGAGAAACTGTACCTTGTCTAATTTTAATTACATATTTAAATAAAATTACTGATTTATATGCGTAGTTCAAATTTACTTATTGATTATTACAAAATTGTAAAGCACATTATATAGAATCAATTTATATTAAAGAGACTGCAGAATGAACTGAGGAATCTTTAATGCATAAATATATCACATTATACCAGTAATGTATTGGATTTGAAATTTCATTACATTATTATATATATCACACAATTCCTGATTTCTCCTTGTATATATTTCCAATATATTTATTCACACTAATTCATTCAATAAATCGGTAAACAGCTTAGAGTTTCCAAATATACAATTCGAACTTGATTATTTTTCTTAAATAAATCAAAATGCTATTAGCTATTTTTTTAAGTTGTACATTTTTATCATTTTAAGGTATCTTGTAAAACTCTCTAAAATATGTTGTTCTGCATTAAATTCGATCGATCTACGACTGGTTTAGTTCATGCTTTTTACTGTAGAAAGGGAGATTCAGTGGATACAGACTTTGAGGTGGAGTGACACGCTGGAAAAATGTACTTTTTCTTATATTTAACTTTCATTTCGCAGCTTGAACTATGCGAGGATGGCGAGTACGACACCTGAACTATAATGCCTTCCTTCTAAATGAAACTTCGAAAATTTAATGTGAAGAGATTATGAAGAACATAAAACTTTTTATATTCTCTCAAGACATTTGCGATAAATATTTAAGCTATAGAATTTATTCAAAATCATTACCCAGAACATAAATTTGATTTCAAACCAAATGTTAGATAGATAAGCTGTAGAAATTGTTACCATGTTTGAACTTCTAATTGATCTTTCGGGATTTGCGCTACAAAGCCTTCATCCTTTCCAATGGATACTTCACAAGACAGTGTTTTGATTTAGTACGAGATTAGATGCTATCAGCTTGCTAAATCCAAGGTTTGTGTGGTCAAGGAATGAAATCCATTACCGATTTGCTGAAGTATGAGTATCAATTTTAACCATTCCTTTTAATATAAAGCATCCAGTGGCAAAAAATTAATCAAAATAAAAATAAAATTTAATCTGCATGAGCACGTCAAATTAAAAAAAAAAAGCTTTTATCAACGCGTTGCCATCACATTAACAGAAGCTCAAATTAAAAAAATAAATCAACTATTATTGCAAATTTAATAAATAAAATTGTAATTTTCGGCAGGTGTCTGTATAAAATGAAAAAGAAAAAGGAAATAAGATATAATCTGAAAAGTAAAAGGATGAAAATTTTTCTATGAGCTTTGACAATACCTATATTATTAATTCAATAAAACAATTTAATTTAAGGCAAACATAGTTTAATATACTTAGGATAAGCATTCTAATCAGCGACCATCAGCTAATTTGGGGCATACATTTGCTAACAAAATGGTTTAAAGGAACTAAATAATTATATTTAATAAAACTTTAGTCAATAAATGCTCCGATGAATCAGGAATTTTAATTTTTTACATAGGCCATCTGCCCTTTGAATCCTATTTAACAAAACATTTTTGAAACATCAATATTTTAAATAAAAATTGTTGAACTCCAACCAACTAAATCACTAAAACTGATTTATGAAATTTCAATATCACTCTTCTATAAAAACTGGCGATTTTAGACTACTTCACCGACTGTCTGAATGGAGATACACTTATTTTCTGCCAGGATTTCTCGACAGTGATTGGCCTGTGATTATAAAAATGTTGATTGTTCTAAAACTGATGCATAAAAACTTCATAAATCGGTCACATTCATCGCAGAAGATAGGGACGTTTATTTATTTATTTAAAAGTTGAAATGTCAAGAGTATTTCGCAGAATATGATTCCTTGGGACCAAAATACTGTGTAAAATTTAAAATTCGTAATTTTTCCATAAGTTCATTTATTGACTGAAATAAAATTAAATATTTTTATTTGATCATTTAAAAGTAAAAAATTAATTTTACGATGAATCAGCTAATTTTTTTAAATAATTCTTTAAGATATTATATAAATTATTCTGCAGTGCACATAT
>JAPMOR010006582.1:0-11333 GCA_026543865.1 Argiope aurantia
TTCTTTTTGAAAATGAACCCACATATTAGAAAAATACTTTAGGGAATATTTCTTTTCACGGAGAGAGTACTAATTCGTCTTTCCTAGATATTCTTTCAATGGCTATAAATTTTTTAACCCCCTCAATAACTAAAAATCTTTGCTATGTCTCAAGAAAATGTAGCTCATTAATTTCATAGAATGTCATTTAATGATTCTATCTGATGCGATCGTTAGAAACTGCCAAGTCGAATAAAACCGAAAATGTTCCCAAAATTTTAAATTTCATTTTGTGAAAGGACAACAGAATGAAAATTCCTTAAATTCTTTGAAATTAGCTTCATAAATATTTTTAAAGCTTTTTAATGAATACAGAGTCTGATATTTCAGAAAAACCTCAGTATTAACGATAGTAACAAAGAGATGAAATCAAGAAAAACAATCCAAATTCACTATAAATCCACTTCTATTTATTCATACAAATATGCAAAAACAAAGCATTTCAAACTAATGTCTTCTAAATTTTACTCCATTAAAAGATTCATAGAGCAAAAATGAATATATAAGTAACATGTGAATCTCGCAATAAAAATTTATAAAATTAAAACTATATTTAAGGCGAACAAATTACATATTTTAAAGCACAAATAAAACACGAGTGTAAAACACCAACGGAATTAAAAATCAAGCACTTTTACATTGAATGGAAATATATTAAGGTAAGAATATAAGCTTGGTTAAAATTAAACATGAAACTTTTTACAAAGCAATGAACATGGTAATGACACATTCAGTATTCTATTGCAAAATGTACTGCAAGACCAATGGTATTTTATTGATACTATAAGTACGATTAAAAAGGAATAAAATTGTACTAGACAAAGCATTTTCCTACTAATTGCTATAACATTTAATTTGCAGCTCCTAAAATGGCACATTATATATGAGGAGAAAAATCATTAATTCAAACATCACGAAATGCTTTCTGACTACTATAATCGAATGATTTTACATCATTAAATAATATTACACATGAAACTAATTCAATTAAATAAAATACAAGGCAATTAATAAATCAGTTTTGGGTCTAGGTGACGGGCCGAATGGTTTAAATCTCACTTCTCGATTTCGTAATTTATCTACAGATGCGAGGATGCATCTAAACATTAAGACCGCTAACAAAATTACCTTTTAATTATTTATTTAAACATTAAATTTATGGAACATTTGCAGTTATTCTTAACACCAATAAGACTAAAGTTAAAAGAAAAAAACATGAAAAACTATTGTTCAAGACGATTGACCCCAGCCATAAGCATCAAGCGACGCCCGACAATCAACATCTCTGTTTCACTTGAAACCCCGGAACACCGAGATCCAAGTTCTACATAATTTATTTCATTTTTCCTTTCCAGATGTTCCAACAGTTATTGTTTGTTATCACTCTCCTTAGTTTTCTAAATTAAACTGCCCACTAAATTAAATTCAGAAACAAATCTCCCCATACATCTATTATCACTAACGTTCTCTGCATCCACAACTCTCAACACTGTTTTTATGTTGAAAACTCGCATCAAAGTTGAAAACTATTATAAATTCCCTTTACACATACTTGGTAAAATTATATGTTTTCCATCTTCATGGTTTTTTTCCCCCTGTTGGTGGATCAGACATTTTCTAAATTTAATTCCCAAGATATTATTTTTGCCTTATACATAATTTTCCAGGATGTGCCCCATTAACCAAACATCAATCCAACAAGTTCTGACCCATTTAAAACAATTCATTTTCTTTGTACAAGTGCCGGTTTGTACTAACTTAGAGTCCTTAGGGAGACAAACTAGTCTTCGCATCCGAAAAAAGACATTCTGTTCTCGTCTAACACTATTAATGTTCATTGGAGCGTTCTAAGACAGTATTAACATGAAGTCAATACACCTCAACCAGATTCAATTACTTCAATTGCAGTCGTCAGACTCGCTTGACGCAGCAACCACTAACCCATAACCAATGGAGGGAGAATACTGTGGTGAATCTTATGAACCAGATAACTACTAGTCACGAGTATTACTTTTGTCTTGTGTGCGAACCACAATGTCCCAGGTTCTATCCTCGCTCATAACAATCCGCTACAAATGTTCTCATAATTTCTGCGTCTTTCTAAATCTGGATGATTAGAGTCATTTCGTCTTGTGAATAAAAAAGCAAGATTTAGTTCCTTGAATCAAGTCTCGAGTTGAGATTAGTGAGTGTTATCTTTGACTTTAGCTAACACACGATTTATCTATGCTAAATGACATACACGACAATATATATATTATATATATGAAAAAATCCTTAAAAAGGTTTACAATTACTTTTATGAAACATAAAAGTAATATACGAGAAAAGCATTGTAACTGAATCCAGATGAAAATCCAGTTACTCAAACAATTTGAGAGATTTACGATAAAACATTGTCAAATTTAGTAATATACCCTTCTTTCGATTTATTGTCTTCCAAATAACTCCACTGCATTTTGTTCCTATTTGCAAGTTAATCTCAGCAGTATTACTTTGGATCAAATATTTGTAATGCTACACCCGACTGCACTTCAATTCAAGAATAATTTACATTGTACATATAGGTAAATTTTCCTTTAAAAATATGTAGAGAAACTATGCTCCTGCATATATGGTGATAAAAGACTTTGGTCATTTCCGATCATTATATACTCCTTTTAAACCCATCACAAATCAAAATTCTGATACTCATTGAAGCCTTTCAACTATCCACAGGTAATTAAATGGCTTCAATTCTTCAGGTCGCCCGTCGCCCTTGTCTAAAGGTAAGTCGTAATAGTTGGTTTTGAAAAGGCATCAAGAATTTTAAGGTTCTCAGCATTTCACATACACTGAAAAGACAATTAATGGAACAGAAGGGCATTTACTAATTTACCTTAAATAATATCAGTAATAAGTTACATTCATAGTTTTCCCTCAAGATAATTCTTTAGACTAAAATTTAATGCATTAAATCAATTTGATGTATTGTTCATATTTTGAAACCATATTGATGCATAAACAATGAGGTTCTAAATTATAATCAATTACATACTTGAATATTTTGGCATTTAATAAAGCTCTATACAAACGAAGAGGATTTATGAAATATGCCACAAAATATGCAACTTAAAACTTTTCTAGCAGGCACATTTTCCCCAAAGTTAAACAATCAATTGTCACTAGACACTAGTGCCGCAAGATCGAAACTAATTTCTCGTGAGGCTGGGACTTAACGTTTAGATTTTAGCTTGAGGACGCCGCTTACAGTCAATGTAAATAGCAAGCAATCACTAAGTGCGAACATGTCAAATTTGTAGCTCATTCGAGTCAGACAGAAAAAAAGGGTCGAGATAGCCTGGTTGGTAGGGCATTGGATTCGCTTCCCATGAGTTGCGAGTTCGAACCCCGCCGGCCAAAGACTCCGTGTGTGTGATAGTTGGAGCACGTATAAATAAATCTGCCGCGGTCACAAAGTCCTCCATGTCGAGAGTAATACCACTGGGGGTACTGGATCAAAGGTGACCATTCTCTGATTTAGGTTTAAATTATGATCTGTGTATGAATGAATGAAATGCATGAATGAAGTCCGCTCCGTAAAAAGGGTTGTGACGTGTATGTAGCTAAGTTGTAATCTTGCCCCTAGATGGAGCTACTGAAAAACGGAAGAAGCACCTTAATTAAGTTACATAGTTTTCCCTGTAAAAAATTCTTTAGACTAAAATTTAATACATTAAATCAATTTGATTTATTGTTCATATTTTGAAACCATATTGATGCATGAACTTAAATTCGCCGACTTCTAAAGTCCGGCTTGTCTATGACAAGTGTCATTAGAAACAACAACAGAGAGGAAAATGTGATATTTAATAGAGATTTTGCAAACATGTAAATAAAAATTTATAAAGAATTGGCCTCATTGAAGCAGACGTGGGCGGCAAAACTTTCAAAGTCCGTAGTTCAACAAAGTAAAGATGGTAATTGCTAATTGCTTGTAATTGAGAATATGCCTCAAGCTGGTCAACTACATACACGATCAAACTCATAATTACGAATAAAGCTTACTAGTTTTAAAGCATTCACTCGTAAGATGAGTGATCTACGCCAGTTATTTTTGCAACCGAAAAGTAGTATTCAAATCCTTCCCAAACTAGCATCAAACAAATCTAACAGAATCGAATACTAGGAATCATAACTCTTCTACTTTAAATAAAAAAAAAACAAATTACGATATTCATTGAATTTACCTTTGAAAGCTGTTTCCAAGTTTGGTTTACTTATATAAACATTTCTTTCACTAACTACAGAGAGTCTAACATTGCTGAACATTTTCATTTTCTCTCCAACAAATCGCATGCAACTAGACATCAATCAAGGAGATTCAAAATGCAATAAATACAATCAAATGAAATGCTTTCTATTGTACAGATGTCCACCAGGCTCAATAGCATTTTTTCAGAGTGTGGAATGGCAAGTCATGGATGTTGAATATTTCAACTAACCATTGTCTTGAAGAAATAGAGCATATAATCTCAGGCGAATGCATATCCGCATAGTCAATATTTGGATATATTGAAGTTCATACCCTGGAGTTGTGTTACTGAGATGGGATACTTTAGAAACCTTCACAATCGATTTAAAGAGCAGAAACGAAACTTGAATACATAATGTATCAATCAATTTGCACCACAGCTTTGAAATTATTTCAGCCTAAGTAGCGTCACTTAGATTAGAACCTAAATTTATACTATTTAGAGAGACATTTTAAATCACTTAAACCTAATACCGATACAGAGTGCCGTTTTATTAAAACAATGAATTATTTTTAATTCAATTTAATTTTATTCAATTTATACCAGCAAAAGAAAGATTTCTGAGAAACTGTTCAGATGAAAAAATCCAAATAAAACTTTAATAACCTAATCGTTAGGTCAAATAGTTGTCGATTTCCACAAGGAACGAATCGTTATTCAGAGTTTTCATTGGAGGAATTCTAATGATGAAATGGATAGAAGAGGTTTTTCCAGCAATTGATATTATCCGCCACTATCTGGAAAATGAAATACAAATCTCGAAGATAAGAAGCTGCAAAGTCGGTCATCCCGAATAATAATGGTTAAATGGATGAAGTATGTTTTGAATCTGATCATTCCAGTAATTTTGCTACATATTAATGAAACTTTACTTTTGAAGTCATTAAAAAGGTAGCTGTAAATAGAAAAGTAGCCAATGCGCAGACTTATTTCCGAAAATGGCTATACTTGAAGGAATAAAATGTACAATATTTAGGCTCTAATAATTTTGTTATACAAATCTAAATCAAAGAGAAAGCAATGAATGGCTAGATAATGCAGAGATAAACGACCAAATATCGACATACAGTCAATTATACAGACTATATATTATACAGTCAAATATTGACGTATACATACTGACGATTATACAGTTGTCTGCAGTACAATCTAAGAGCAATACAACTTTAAAAACTTAGTTTTTATAGTAAAAATGTGGCAAGATGAATTCGAAAGGAGTTTGAAGAATCAAAGATACAAGCAATGGAAGCTAGCATTTCGGATAAAGGGATTAATTCTGATTTTACCGATTATCGGTAAAAATGTGTATAAAAAAGCATCCCAAGTGTACTGCTCATTGGAATTCAGATAGATTGGATACGGTTCGATAGGAATGCTAATGTTACATATTCTAAAGCAGTTTCGTTTGGAAAATAAGCTTTATCAGCATTTTTTATTGAGCATAGTAATGCTTATGCTAGCGGTCTAAAATTTTAAGGTTATAATCGAGATAATTGGATTTTAACCTTTCGTTTTGTTCATCATGTCATCCACAATAATAACTTTATTTTACCTCTGTATATCTATGAACTATGCAAAATAGAGCATTTTACAGAGTTGACGGCGTATGCAAGCTAGACGGTATATTTTTTAATGGAATTCTAGAAATCTCACGACGAAATATTCTATGGACTAATTTAATTGGAAGCGTCTTTTCTGGTCGATTCAAATATCTTGTAAGAATCAATTTGGATATGGAAATCGTTCAGATTCTAGGTTAAATCCTTAAATGTTAAGATCCTTATAAATGTTACTCGTGGCCTTGAACTGAATATTAAATGCATGATATGGGATTCAACATAATCCTATTGTATTGGCGAAACATGTCTATGGATGTATGTTGAATACCTAGGTCTAAGCTTGTCTAATAGAACATTTATGGAGGATTACTCGCATCATTTACAAAAATGATTAAACATTAAAATTTATTCTAAAACTAGGATTGATGATTATAAAATGTTCTTGGAATAGATTGTTAATGCAACTTTTCCAATATATCCATGTTACATTTTTATAAGTAACCTAAAATTATTTGAATCCTTTTCTAAGTCAAATGAATATTGCACTTTATATAATAAAATTCATGTTGTCCAAAACTTTAAATTAACTATACTCTCACTCTTTACAGCACGAAGAGGTGGTGAAAAAGTTCAAGAAATATTCTTGAACATTATATTATATGTAGAAATGGAATTCAATATCCTGAACTTGTGAGTTGAAGATTGTACCACGAAACTGGCATTTGAGATGTCTCGAATTTTGGATGTAGAAGCTAATCTAAATCCTTTTGGATCATTTCGAGTTATTTTGGAACATTAAAATGCATTCTTGGTATAAAGAATTTAAACAGTCTTAAATATCCAAAAACCGATGCAAATACTCAATGAATAACCACAGACCTGTTTGATTGCATGTTTTCAAGCAAATCTTAAAAATTCATCATGTGAAAGATCTATTTTTTGATGAACTATTCCCAATATAAAGCATTTTAAACAGAAAGATCAATAATTGTATTCACCAGAAACGGTTCGATAAAACTTTCCAGCACAATTTGTTGGTCCATGTAGGTTGGCTTCAGACAATTCTCTCTGTTTGAAGAACTCCATCTAACACTGGAAACTCAGTTACAACTTGGAAACTTGTTCAGCTTCGGTCGAAATAAATTGTTCTACTGTATTCCTTTTCAGATGTATAGAGGCCATCTCAAGCCAGCGTTTTCCATTATAGTGAAAATGTTCTGCAATGATTAGAATTTATTGAAGCATTTATAGGTTAAAAACAAAGGCTAAAACCAAGAAAAAATTATATAATCGTCTATAAAAGCTTTCTTTCACTTATACAGGGAGAAAGGATATAATAAATATTTCTTAAAACGATATTCTAAATAGAAATTCTTTAATACATTTTTTGCCGTTTTGTACTTCAATTTATAATTTATGATTAATTATAATTTTTGAAAAATCTTAATTTCAGTGGCTTTTCACATGTATAAAATCTTAGATTAAGTGATAATTAAATAGTAAATTTACAAAAATGTGCACAAACTTTCGAAACCGCATCTAGAAATAAAAACACAGTTGAAATGTTTCAAAATTTAAACTAAGTAGAAGCTGAATAGAAGCATTTATAAGAAAAAGGAAATGAAATGAATCGTCATTCTGAGAACAAACAATCGCGTGATGACGCAACATTAAAAAATAGGAAACTTGCGAAATATTTTCAAAGATTTGAGGATCTTTAAACTCGTTTGAACGAATAAAATAAAAAACGGAGTTTGACTTGTATCACGAAAAATAGTTCAACAATTATTTTGGTTGTACATATTCTGCCATTCTTTATACAACGCAAGTTAATGTAGCAAAATTCTCTATTTCATACCAATCAGTTATTTATTGCTCCAATCATAATTCAGAAGCTAATTACCTTTTCAAATTAAGAAGCTATTTTAATTACAATAACGTCTCTTTCTAAAGCAATAGGGGGACTTTTTTGGAAGGGCCTCATAACTTTGAACTACATTCAAATTACAAAGACACCTTAACTGAGGTCCTAGCATTTTCTCTCCAAACAGCAGAATGCTTGGAGCACTACGCAAGATATGGTGCAATAGGCCCGCTTTCATGATACAATTTTAAGCAGAAACTCGTCTTGAATCTGGATTTAGTTTAGTTATATTTATTTTAAAGCAACCCTAGGGTTGTTTTGGGACGGTTTTCGTAATTGTGAACCGAGGTCAGATGACAAGGAAGACACCCGAGCTGGCACCCTCTTTCCAAACTTCCACTCCATACCAGCGGGGGAGCATTTGGCTCAGACGGATTTAGGTTCATGGGTGGAATCGGGTCTCCAATCTGAAACCCTCCGGTTCCAAAGCCGAGACATTAACACACGGCTACAGCTGCTTGTCTCGAAACTGGAATACTCTGATCTCGAAGTCAATCTTACCAAGTTGCAATAGCCTACATTAAGGGTTTGAAATGATAAATTCTAACTGTTTCAAACAACTTTACATATCCACTGGTACATTCTCTTTTCTAAAACAACTATTAGATTATTTCCTCGATAAAACTGTAGTTTAATGTACTCCTTACTGCGCCAAAGATGCGGAGGCGCCTATAAAGATGGCGGACAAAATAAACACTTCTGTAAAACAGTTACGGTTACCAATTTCTGCATTAAAATTATGATCTTTAGTGATAAATGTTTTATCAAAGATACTTTTTTAGCATATCATTATCGCTTCTTATTTTAAGAATTTTGAAATAAAAACAAGTATTTCAAACCGGCTGTGCCGGTCTGTTGTGTATAGAGTAAAATTTAGAGTATGCGAAGCCTTCTGTATATGAAGGCACCGAGCAGAATTTTTTTTTAACTTAAAAAGCATCTTACAGCTTCGCTAGCAGCGGGAGCGAGATCCCAGTAGCTTCGCTTGCTCATTGAACATAAGGAATGTATGAATAACAGGAACAGTAAATAATCAAAAGAAACTAAGAAAAAAGCAATCAAACCATTCTCCACAATTTTAAAAAATCATCCATTCCGCAATTTCATCAACCCGTAAAAAATATATTTATATACCATTCACCCTTCATCCATTCTGAAGTTTCAAGATATTTCCTGTAATCCCATTCACAATACACCCGTTCTTGAACAATTAACAACATAGCGACTTAAAGGAAACTGTCAGATTAGAAAAAGAATTGCGAAAAGTGCAAGGAATTCCACTGCAGAGATTAATAATTCAGGCGATATCTAAACCTCATATAGACAGTTAAGTATTGCAAAAGAATTATTTTCTGTTCGTATTCACATTAAAAAACATTACAATGTCTTATTAGCAATATAAAAAATTATAATTCAAAATTAAATTAAAATCTTTAATTGATGATTTTTATTATTTTTAATTTAACATTTTTCATAAAGTATTTAATTCATGTACAACTCAACCATTGTATAAAGTAGTAACCAAAACAGCATCAGGGTTGCTATAAAATCGTTCCGTTGGGTTTCCATAATGGAGACAAACTCGGAGGCACACTAAATTACACTTCAATCCTTTCCTCGTCTCATTTTAGCAAAATACGTGCTTCGTGACATCGTGAGGAAATCCCAACATGGATTTCAACTTTTCTTTCCAGCTATTGAATCAAAGCTATTACAAATTTAAATACTGCCAGAAAAACCATATGTGAGAATTGATGCTTCTTCTATTCAAATTTTCATTCATTTACTACCCAGTTTAAAGACTGACATCAGAGTCCTCAAAGGATTGCGCCCAAACTTTCATGCAGATTCTAATAAATTCATATGCTTAATCTCATTCATCTAGATGTTTATATGGTCACGACAGATGCAGATTTCCCATACTTGGATTTCTCCCAAATTGCGATATAAATTTGCAAAACTGTGTCAATGTTATTAAATTCTATTTCGACATCCCAGATTGTTTGAGTTATTTTTATTTAGATTAGAAAAACAAAATTTTAGTTTTGAATTTAAGAATTAAAACTCGCGAGGATAAATAGAACTTATCGATTACAATTTTTTCTTTATATGTTTTCTATGCAAGTAAAAGGTGCCTTGTATTATTAATAAAGCTGTATACTTTTAATCTGACTAGTTAGTTTCTTCTTGAATCACATCTATATTCTGATGATACTATCACCACTACAGTTAAAATATAGCAACAGAGCGATCATGTAATTAGATAATCCGAATCTGAAACATGACTTAGCAAATCCTTTTAGCATGCTAAAAGCCTTTGCTTATGCTATTAGACAACTTTGTTTTTTTTCCTTAATTTCCAAGCATAGATAACACAGAATTATGCATAAAGGTATGTATAACAATAGTAATTCGATACTTCTAGTTACAGCATTCAAACTAGACAAATAATATTTGTTATGGTTAACACAAACAGGATTAGCGGATTCAGTCAGTTATAAGGAAAATTAAATTTATGTTGTTTGTCATGAGAATTAAACTTATCAATGATATCGTGTTTAAATATTTCATCATACAAAATTAGAAGTTACGTTTACAAAAATATAGCTAGTAGTTCTTGCAAGCAATTCATCGAATTCTTTCCGGTTCTAAAGCTTCTCACATTGAGGTTCTTAATTCATGATAAAGTATTTTAGATTGTGGTTGTACGACCGACCTTCTAATAAATCTCTTATGAAATGGGATCATTTATACCTTAAAAATCTTGAAAATTTCATTCAAAATATTGCAAACGCATCATTCATTATAGATGTCTAAATGTGCACTAGTTTCAATATCCGGAAGTTCATGATTAAAATTAATATAAAATCTAGCGAATATTCCTAATTGAACGATACACAGCATTTTTGCAATTTTCTCAAACAAAGTTCGAAGCACAAAGAATACATTCTTGTGAAATTTTAAACAAATATAATATTTATAAGTATTATAATATTTATCACAAAGACTTGCTGTCAAATCTAAAAGTAATTTTAGGATAAACTTCTCGTTTTGATTCAATTTAATGTTAATTAATTTTGATTTAATTACCGTTTAATTTAAGTTCAAGCTTTCATAATTCAATAGTTTAGATAACTGCCACGGAAGTGTGAAAGAAAATGAAATAATATTTACATACCTGAACAGCTTCAAATATAGACAATATGAATCCGTATTCCAGTAAAGTATACACATAAAAAATATATAAAACAGACCTTACTAGCTTCCAATTTTTAAAATGTAATTTGCGAGTTTTATGAAAGACTAATTTATTAAAAAAAATTCTTTCTCCTATAATAAACTTCAGTATCCAGTTTTAAATCTTCTTAAAACAATATCGGTTGTAAATTAGAACTACATTCCAAAACAGCATGAAAAGAAAAGCTTAAAATATCCAATATACTTTAAATCAACTGAAAGATTAATACAATATTCAATGAACTTCAAATACTGGAAATAATCTCAGTTCGAACTTAC
>JAPMOR010006592.1:0-17026 GCA_026543865.1 Argiope aurantia
TATATATATATATTCATTATGCTTCTAATATAATATTTTGAAGCTTATGAGATAGATTAAGTCATTCATAGACATTATATTTCGATACAAATATATAAGGCATCTGTAAGCATATTATTTTATGAATTCTTTACTGAATCTAAACAATTGTGCATTCCGAAATAGAAGATATAATTTCATTAAAGAAAGCAAATAATTTAATGATATAATGACTTTTCTTATATTGGAAATAATAAGACTCTCGATGGAAGATCGTGCAAATCAAAGTAAATGTCTTCATAAGGTTCAGTATTTTTCTCGTGCGTTCAAAAATATGTTATGTAAGTTATTTAGGTTTATGTATATATTTTAGCATGATATCTGATAAAGGGTATATATAATCTTAATTTGTTTTAGACATATATTATAAATGAAATTTTTCCAATGAAAATAATATTTTTTTAAAAAAAATGCGTAAATTTAATCAAGTAATTAATAGCCAAATTACTTATTACGATTTAAAAACTTTACAGTTATTTACACATAATAGTATGAATTAGAGAATTATGGAAAATTCTTTAGACCATAATTATGATTTTCATAAGAATTTTGATAAAAATTAACTAAATTGACTTCGGAGGCCGTGACTAAGCTACGAATTTTAACAAATACATAAGTTTTACAATTTATTCCCTGTACACTCCAAGAATATTATAATAATCAACTAGCTGAATGAAATGTGTGCTGTTCTCTAACGAATTTATATTAGCATCTAATACAAAGACAGATTCCTGGTTTGCAGTCGACGTAGCATCATTTGCAAGAGAGTGGGAGTTCATGCACATTGTAGTATCATTGAAAGAAATTAATAGTTATGAGAACTCACAATTTGCGGAGTATGCAACTGATAACAATAGGAAAATGAAGAAATCAAAACAGCGACAATTAAAACTCTTTAATAAAAATGTAATTCAGTGTAATGACACGAAATGTGTGATGCATATAAACTATAGATTAAGGAAGTGAGATAAAATCATCATGCTTAAACATTTTTTAGATGGTTCACAAGAAATTAACAAATAGAAGTATTGCTGTATAAAAATAGTTTACACCAGTTTTGCAAAAATAATTTTCTATGCAATGAATGTGACTGGATGTTCCTCATCTCACAGTAGGTGGAGGTTAAAAATTATGAATAAATAATAGATGAAGAGGTTACAAAAGCTATTTGTGCTATCAGTCAGAGTAAGGTATGCAATTTCTGGTCTTGGAACATCTTATTCATTAATGAATGGCATTACTCCTTACGTGAAGCAACAAATAAACAAAACAATCTCTAGTGGGTACTGAAAATCTCCCATAAATTCAAAAGACATTTTATTACTGAATTATGAATTTATTTATTATCCATTATTACTGAAATCATTATTACTGAATTATCCATTTATTACTGAAAATAATAAAATTCCTCTAAAATTCCTATAGCAATATGTAAATATAAATATGTTTTATTGGAGAAAACTATACACAGAAATGATGATTACACCAGCTTGTAAGAGCCCATCAGCGCAGGTAATAAGCGAAAAATAATGAGATCCACAGTATTCTATCGAAATCGAATGTCTTCTCTCATTATAAGCTTATCCTAACTGTAACATAAGATTTATAGTTATTGAGACATTCAAATGATAATATGTTTATTGTTTCGAACAAATACAATAATGATTAACTTTAAATTTAAGAGTGAATGCGCAAATGTTGCATGTTTGGCAAAAAAATCATCCAACGATGACTTTATTTGGATCAATATTATTAAATCTAGAACAAAAATTGTTAATTCAAAAGAATTAATAATAATTCTTATAAATTTCTTCTTAGAAATAATTAATTCTAAGAAGAAATTCTTATAAACTTCTTTTAGAAGATTTCCTAAAAATGTCATCCACAAAACATCCACAAAAAGTTAAATATTTAGCGGCTTTGAACTAAAATATGAGAGTTCTTACATACATAACAGTTTATTTTTCTCATTAAGATGAGGGCGACATATAAATTAAAACGGTAGAAAAATATGCCTGGCAAGCATTGCCGCCATGGATACATAATTTTTTTCACAGCAACGTTGCCATTCACAAAGAGACAAATTCAATGGCATTAGAAATAAAACTGTTTGCCAGATACAGTAGTATAATATAAAAATAATAACTAGTGCCCTGAGGCAATACACAAAAAATAAAAGCAAATATTATTAAAATACAAGTATTACCAAATGCAAAAATATCCAAGCACCATTTCTATCTGGAAATATACTAATATTATTATTTATTTTTTTACTTTACCCTTCGATTTTATTTACAACCCATTATTCATTTAACTAAAAAAACTAGTAACAAAAGCAATAAATTGCACAAAAGATTAGGCTACAACACATTTTTTTTTTTTTTGCCTAACCTAAACAAAGTCTTTATCTTTTAAATATTTAACTAACATTCTTTTACATTTTCGTCTCTATTTAATAGATAGTGAAATTCGGGAAAATAAAGTATGGAGCAAGCTAAGAAAAAAACATGTCAAATGTAATGCCTTAATGCTTAAAAAATCCTCTCTCCGTTTGCTGAATGATTAAAGACTGAATAAGGTTTGAAAAGCAACGACTGCTCTTAAACTCCCCTTTTTTTAACATTTCCAAGAAAAAGGAGTTAAGTTTGAGACTCTTCCGATTCCATGAGTATGCATTAAGAAAACACACAGTACGGCTGAGCGCACAAACCTGGAATCAGAAACAATAGCTCTTCCATTTGTCACTTCGACATTCGATTGCTCCGCCTCCACCAACCCCTAAGTCCAGTCACGAAACTGATCTTTGTTGTAAGGTATCAGCAAATTCTCCACGCATTTCCCTGAACAAACCTTTTTTTTATTTTTTGGTTTCCTTTTTTCCCCTTGGCCTTCTCTGCAAAAAAATACGTAGCTACAAAAAGTGACGAATTTTTCTCCCAAGTTCTCCCGAGGCTGCTATTGCCATGTTACGTGCACTGATTTATACATGAAAACTTACATTTTTTTTGTATTTTTTTGTATTTTTTTTTTTTTTTTTTTGCACACGTTTTGGGAAAATCTTGATGTCTCTTCCCAGCTCTTCCGTCGTTTTTAGCCTTTCTTGCTTTTGTACTTTTTAAATTTTTCTTTTCTTTTTTATTTATTTTTGATGTCCTGGGCGAATTTATAGAGAGGGAGTCTAGAAAATCGTAAGCTTTCTTCTTCACATCTATATCAGTCCTTTCTTTAAACTGGAGTGTCTAGAATATGTATCTTTATTGTGAACATCAGAAGGAGAATACTAAATAGCCTTCCGACAAAAAGGCTGCTAAAATTCCAGACTCTGGACTAAAATGTCACTTCTAAAGCGATATTTGTCCGAAGAAAATAATTTCGCGAGATTCAGATATTGGAATAGCATTTTTATAACATGTATATTTTTGTGTAAGATAAAATCTAAAGAAAAACCACCGTTGACGATATGACATCCAAAAGTTCTAAAAAATATCAGCTTTATTACTTTCTTTCTTTCAATTTTTTTCTGTAACGTTATAACTATAGAAGATAAATTTACATCGACATACTCATCGATATTAATCAGATTTTTTCTCTCAGCATTTCTCATTTAGAATTGCATGTCATTGCAGAGGTACATTAACACCAACATACCATAAATTTTACTAACCCCTAGATTCGCAATAAAAATAACTGATACAATTACTTAAAAGATGATGCAGTAACAAAACCAGTAATATTATAAAGATGATGCAGTATCAAAAGCAGTAATGTTATCTTAATTTATTATTGCAAACCTTACAAATTTTGTTTTCTTCAACAATATCGTTTTTCAGATTTAAAATATATCGAAACACTTCGAAAAAAATCCAGAAACGGCATATCATTCTTAAAAATAATGACTGTATGTATAAGTCTGGCGATAAATTGTTTTTATTTTTAAGGAAACCATGCTTTTTTGTTCAATAAAATACAATTTGAAATGAATCTAAAAACCGTTATACTAATAATTTCTAGTCAGATCTATAATATGAGATAAAATCATGTTATAAAAAATAATAATTTCAGACCTACAAGTCCTATTGCTTATGGGTTACTTTTTACTTGGTATAATCTAAAACCGAAGCAACAGAGAGACTTTGTCAAGCTTAATGCATGAGTACTTAAATAAAGAAATGAAGTTAACAACAAAGAAGACAGTTTTTGAAATAAAATTCTTGGCATTCTGGTTAATGTAGCATCACAGTGTTTATTTTTTAAGTGAAAAACAGTATGCTTAAAATTGAAATATAATTTTTAAGGTTTAATAACATTTTACAAGTGAAGGATAGCGATAAAATCCTTCTCTAAATATTGTGTTGAATGTAATAGTACTCAAAAATCAAAATAATTATTGTTCTTTTTTTAATCAAATATATTTGGAATTCACTTTATTTACTCCGTTTATAGAACAAAATATATGGTTATTAGTTGATATGAAAATAAATCCAAGTCGATTTATGGTTATTTTACATTAAAGGTCATTCAGCATTAAATTATATGCTACATTAATAATTGTATTATAATGTAATTTCTTTTATCCTACATTAATAATTGTATTATAGCATAATAATAATTATATTTTACTACTATAACTTTTTACGATATGGCCTTTCTGGCCGGTTTTCTATAGTAATAATTGTATTATAGAATGGCAATAATTGCATTGTACTACAATATGCTTCTATAATTTAACTGTATGCCCTTACAAATATTCACAAGAAGATATTGCTTATAGATAAGAAATAGTAATCTTTAGCGTTTATGATTTATTATTGATCTTTAAAATAATGAAGTCAATTCATATAATTTTAGATTCACAGCACTTGTATAAAGTTATGATTTTAGTTTTAAAACATTTTAATGAACATTTCTAGAGTTAAATGAAATTAGAATTAAAACAGCAAGATGATTGTTTTAATTTTTCTCTCTCAAATTCTTAAGATGCTGTCAGAAGATCTAATCTTAAGTTAGCTTTATGTGAAAACCTGAAGAGAATGATATATAATAATGTGAAGGAATACACTTTTTTGTTAACATAGAAAGATAAGTTATATTGATTTATTTTCGGAAAGATGAAAAAACCAATTCTGAGAAAAATAGAGATTTCGATGTTTGTAGCCAAAAGTTGTAACGAAAATATTTTATTTGTAACTAAAAATACCAAATGATAGGAAAGCTCATTGTTTTGAACTTAAATCATTCTTAAATCCAATATCTTATTTTCCTAACATTTTTCCAAATTGCGTTTATTAATGTTTTAATAGCATGCACTGTATTATAAACCTTTTTTTTTTTCAAACACACGATACAAAATCCATTTCTTGTTTCTTACAAGAATATCATGAATACACTCTCATCCCTGCTTTCTTTATAAAAGCTTTTAAGCTCAATTCAAAAGGTCCGAAGATTTCCGTAAAGTAGCTTAAGCAAAAGTCTAAAACTGCATATAAAAACCTGACATATCCTTGAAGCGTCAATAACCAGCCGCTTCTGAAATGCGACATCTGTTTACTAAATTCCTCTGAAATGTCTTTTTCATGCTTCCTTCTTTTGCATTAGCTATAAGAAAGAACTATTTTCAAAACAGCATTTTTGGCAACAAAAGCATTCCAGTCACTTTGCAAGCATTGAAAGCATTTCTCAGCAAGTGAACAAGATGCTGTCAAAGAATAAGTTTGCCATCCTATACGATGTGGTGCGAGCACTGGAAGTTTCTTTATTCTCCGTTTGCGGTGAATTTATTCCGTTACTCTGTCAAATGTGATTAATATTTTGAATGGCGTGCTTAAATAATGCGGAAAAATCACAAGCAAAATGCGGCAGTGGGTTGTGTTTGATCTTTATTTTATTTTTTATCGCTAGGCAATTTCCGAACTGCAATATTGAAAGCGGGATATTGATTTATACAGAAAAGTATATAGCTCTTGAAAGTATTATTTTTCAAATTTAAAGATTACTTTAATGTCTTGCATTGGGAAAGTAGACACCTCTTAATAACTAATTATACACTTCACACTAAGTGGTTTATTTTATAACTTATTGGTTTAAATGAAATATTATTACAGTTGTTAATTTTATTAATTGAATTTCTATTTGAATACATTTGAATTGAACAATTTACAATCTAGGAAAACAATGTTTGATTGAGAAAATGATCTGAGTTTTGAATTTTCAAACATTTATATTTTTTTCCAAATTTACACAGATGTTGTCTGACGAAACTGAAAAAAGAATTCTAACATTTAACTGCCTTTCAAATCCCTTCATTAGCAATAATATCTCAGTAAAATCAATCCTTAGTATTCATTAGTCTAAGAAAGGGTAATTTAATTTGCAATCGATCAATTTGTGCACTAATTGAAAACAGAAAATAAAGGCAAAAAATGTTTCAGGTCAATAGGTGTTTTGATTTTAAAAATTCTCTTCAAAATCCTTTCATAATACAGATATTTAAGCACATATAAAAATTTTATTAATCACTAATTAAGTTGTGAGGTGCTGTCTTTAGGTCAAGGTGTTTCTCTTTAGTAAAGAAACATGAGAAAAATTATCTGTTTTAATATCTGGGGATTTAAACATAATATTCAAATACAGTATTATCATATACAATGATATGTCCTTCCAAATCTGGAACTCTAGCAAAATAATGTATTAAGGCATAATTCCGTTTCTGTTTACTTTGTACAGCAATAACAAAGATTTCTGGAAATTCCATTATACATTCTGGGAATCGAATTAGGCACCAGTACCTGCACAATAGAATCATGGAGCAACAGATATTATATTCGATTCACGAAGTCAAGATCTCTGGAATTTATTACTTCGTTAGAGAATCTTAAAAATTTATGGACATTTCTTTTCTAATAATAGAATTAGTGATTCCATTTACTATGTCTATATAGGATTCAGTTCATCTTCTAATTAGAAATGTCTGAACTCATCTATATTACTTTCTTCAAATTATAGAGAGCTTCATTGTTTCAAAAATGCTTTCAGAATGATTTATATCATTAATTGTCTTAAGTAGTTGCATCAATCCAGAATAGTAAGTAGTTCATTAATTTACAAAATTTTTAATTTATACTCGAGTATGTAGTTCATTAGTTTACAAAATTTTTAATTTATACTCGAGTATGTAGTTCCTTAGCTTACAAAATTTTTAATTTATACTCGAGTATGAAGTTCATTAGTTTACAAAATTTTTAATTTATACTCGAGTATGTAGTTCATTAGTTTACAAAATTTTTAATTTATACTCGAGTATCAATAGATTTCAATTTATTATTGTATTAATTAGAAAATCGTAAAAAACAATATTTTTCACACATAAATTCAAATTTTTTTTTTAAAAAAATTTGTTTACATTTTTAGTACAATTGTTACTTTATAGCAAGACCAATACTGTTACTTTAAAGCAACATTTGTAAACTATAAAATTTTCTGGAACTGCTTTAAAAATAGATTTTTTTAAGAACACGGATTGGTCAGCGGTATAGATCTAGCTGAAAAATAAATTGGTACTTGATATGCTATCGTTAATGTTAATTTCTCTGTAAGAGAATCTCTCAAAATGAAATCACTATACGATTATTACATAGGGATTTTAAAAAATAAAGCAGTTAATCTGCTCTGATTTCGCGAAAATATTTGAGACTTGCTGTTATAATTACTTGTTGATCTTGTAAGTCTTGATAAAAATTTCACTTTCTTCCTTCACAGATATAAATTTGAACATTTAAGGATCGTTGAAATTACAAGATACGAAGTTAATTGAAGGGAGAAGAAAATAATTGAAGAATTTTGACATATTTTAATTCATTGCATTGTATGGACATTCATTGCATTGTATATATATATATATATATGTGTGTGTGTGTGTGTGTGTGTGTGTGTGTGTGTGTGTGTGTGTGTGTGTGTGTGTGTGTGTGTGTGTGGTATCCTTATTCCGCGGACCACCAGGTGGCACTGCGTCTATCTTCTTTCCACCAGCAGACGTCACACGGACATGAGCTTGAGTGAGCGAAAGTGAAACATTGGACTTGGTCTTTGTGTGCGACGTAACTGAATGTCTGCGATGTTAACCAACTTGATGTAAATGGGCAGCAACCACCCTTTTAACATTTTACTTCTTTCCTTCTTAATTTTATGTCATACCGTCTTTATGTTTGTTTGTCTTCCATTAAATTATGAAATGCACAACTTGACTATTCCATTTGCCTTGGAACTCAGATGGTAGCTAGGCTACCATCCTACATATATATATATATATATACACACACACACACACACACACACACATATATATATATATATATATATATATATACCAATATCAAAAGTGTTCTTCATGGAAAACATAGGTTTAGGAAAAAAAATAAAGAAAATATGCGTAATTACATTTGATGAAAAATATGAAGATAGCACATATATATGAGCAGATATAAATTATGCAGGCAAGTTTAATCAGATTTAAGTGATAAGATTACTTACAGGCAAATGTAATAGCGATTTTAATTAGATTAATGCACAATATGTAAATTGAAAAGTTGATAAGTTTTTGTATAAAGATTTTTCTTTTTTTATAGCGGTTAGTTAACGAGAAAAACTTTCCGAACTATACGTGAAAAAGGATCTAGGACCCACGGTGAATTAAATTGCATTTGATTTTGTAGATTCTTTATGGAATTAGATTTAGAATATGCCGCAACTTTCTTCAACCCCTAACCTTCATTCAAAACTGTCTTGGATCAAATTTCTGCTGAAGAAAGAAAACACTATTACTTTGGAATGCTCCTCATAACATTATTTCTCTCTATCTATTGAAAATAATTTCTCTTAAGATTACAAAAAATAACCCCCTTTCCTATGACTCTTCAGCTGCCCCACAAACATGAATCAAATCAAAAGCTATAGATTTGGCTCTTAGAAACTAAAATACGTTAAGTTTTTTAGCATCGGCAAATGTCATGCTATAGTGTTCGCACCAAGACTAATCACAAAGATCATGTGTTTTGAATTAGACTGAGTTGCCATTGTTTCCAGAATGGGCACAATCATCGCTTCAATTGTTCTTGTAAGACCTGTATTCAAACAGGAAACAAGAAATGACAATAATTTTTAGTGACATTCGAGGAACTACTTACAGAGGAAAAGGTACTATTGCCAATGTGTTTTTAATTCTCTTATATTGTTTGAATTTCTATTAATATAATGCAAATAAGTGTTTCTTATACTGAACTTTTGCTCCATTTTCGATTAATTTATAATTATAATTGGTATTTGCACATTGATAGAGCTTTAAAATGTTGAAATCGGCAGTTTAAATGCACATAGACACAAACTGACTAATGAATTCTTCTTTCTCTACATATTAAAGAAACAAATCGCTTATAGTCTTCTCTTGTCATTTCTCTTGTAATGAATATTCTGTGTTGGCGGAATGAATATTTTAAGACGGACGTGTTTTTGCTTTCTCTTTCATTTTTTAAAGATGGATAGCACTTTAATTGATTTGCTTTGAAATGAGTGTCGTGTTTTTTAAAACATGCCATGTTTCACGTTATTAAACATTTCATGCATATTACGATATCTAGTATCTTGTTTTGAGAAGAGTCCTTAATAAAATTAAATTTAGATTACCTTAAAAATTTGGAAATATAAATGAAATTTCTTATTGAAATAGCATTTATTATTACATCTGATTTTTCACTTAAAATGGTAGATATATATCTATACCATATCCATTTATAATTTTCATTTGAAATTTTAGTTATAATAGAAAGTGGTATGAACAGATTATTATCTTTACAGCATAGAAGTATTGTAATGAGATTTTATTATTCAAATTACTGTTTGAATTTTATTCAGACTTATTTAAATGCCTTGAGAAAATATTAATAATATTGAAAACAAAAATTATTCTCCCTGCGATAAGCCAATATATTTACACAGTAAGAATTTTTCTTCATTGTTCTAATGTAATTTCAAATTCCAGACATTTTGCTTTCTTTATGCTTCATATAGAACCCTTGATTATTTATGAAAATTTCTTCATTGTAAACAAGATAATGGCTTTTCAAAGAAACTGTAAATAAGGAAGTACATTTTTATGAACATCAACAGCAAAATTTTGATTTTCATGCTTTTTTGAGGAAAAATTTAAGATACATCTCGTGCTATTTTAATTTAACAGGATATTAAATGCTAATTATTTGCTAATAATTTTTCAAAAGTATGGTTAAATGTTATTTTTATATCTCCTTTTAAAAGCAAAAAATTTTTAAAAAATCAACAATTTGGTAAATGTAATCAAGGACTTTATAAGGAAACTTGAATTTACCTCTTTTAGTCAAGAAGTTGCATTCTTTGCATAAATATTCATATTTAAATAAAATTTTATAAATTTCCTCAGTATTTAATTTATTTAGTTTACTTACTGCTTGTAGAACAAATATCCTGTTTTGAAAATTCAATAAAAAAACTGACCAATCTTAACTAAAAATAGGAGCTTAAATGATGTTTGCTAGGGAAGCAAAAAAAATCCCTTTAAAATGGGTATTTTCAGGAAGTAAAATAAGAATTTTACAAACAAAGAAATAACATATTTTTATGAGAATAACATGATTTGAATAGGAAATTTAATAATTCTGTCATAGTAACTATGAAGTTATTTTTAAAGATTGCGATTTCAGTAAATTTTATTATTACTAATAGAACAAATAACAATTCATTCATGCAAATACCTATCATATTAAATGATTGAAATTATTTGAGGATAAAGAGATAAATTTTAATTCCAAAGAAACCCAATTTTTCTCAACATATTTGAGCCTACTTTACAGTGATATATGATTATTTTGTTGTTCGGAAATATTCCAGCAGAACTATCTGATATACATGGCAATGCGAAATTGCTGATATGAATGTTTGAAATGAAATAGAGTCGTAGAAAGGTCGCTTTCGCAAATATTAGTGTATGTGCGTGTGGGGGGGGGGCACCGGGGAAATAGTGTTTGTTTAGTGTAACTGATGTCTAAACACGGAGAACGAGAATTTACATATTAAACATTTAATGTTTTTCTTTAATATTGAAAAGCGATAATGATTTTAGAGCGGGAAAAAATTATATGTAAAAGGTATTAACCCTTAACTGGGGAGGAGAAATTTTAGTACTTAATTGGAGAAGTGCTGTCTACGATACTGCATTTCATTTACACTCAAATTAAATTTTCTAATGAATTTATTAGTATGAAAAACTGTCATTATATTTTGCAGATATTTTTCTTAATATATAGGCATATTTTAGAAATGTTTCAAAATATATTATCACTGAAAAAAGTAAATGCATTGGAACATATATTTTCTTCTCAAATTACATGTTACAATAAATAATATTCTTGAAAAAGCATATTACTTTTTACTATTTAATTCAATTTATTTATACAGTATATGAAGGTATATAGAAGATAATATAATATAAAATTCATCAAATGTATGAAAAAAAAACTACAATGGTTAAAATTGGTCCATTTTTTATCGACTTGTGTGATTTTCATAGTACGGTTTTCTAGGGCATTTTAAACATACAGGTGGAGAACTAGTATACAAATCAACCTATAAATTCTGTATATATATCTCTTGGTATATTAATATATTTTACAAATTTTTCAAAATACATTATCACTAGAAAAATTAATTATGTTTGAAGATACATATCAAAATTAGTTGAATGCGTTTTTTAATCGAAAAACTCTTCTGTGCAATTATCCTTATCACTAAAATAACTTTCTGCTTCACTTAAAAGTGCCTGGAGCACTAATTCATAAAAGGATCAGTAAACTGGATGATATTGGTCAAAGTTTTAGCACCATCTGCAAAACCTTGTTTATCACTGGGACACTAACAGGGAGATGCGGTCTTAGAGAAGGCGCTCAAAGAAATAGCTGAATTATTTTAAAAAGCCTCTGCTGAAATCGGTTGAAAAAGTGCACGTGTATTGAAGGTAACAAAACAGGAAGCTACAGGGTCAATACATTCAATTGAGCTACAAATAGAATAGGGGTGACAGAAAATCCATCGCTAGCAGTCTCACAGACCGCACGTCTCCAATTAAGGGTTAAAAGGTATTTGTGGAAACATGGTTGTAAGTGAAAGAAGAGTGAACGAATATTTTGTGAAATCCAGAAATAATAAATTTCACTTCAAAAACCTACAACACTCCGATAGGTATTTTTTAATTTATAACTAATCAATTTTTAATGTAAAAAACAGATTTTTATTCATTTTTGAAATTATATACATTAATTTTGCATGCAGGTAAAGTCACAGATTGATCACTCGGACCCGCCCGAAGGCACATTGGTAAATATTCAGTGACCGGGCCGCAGCATCAGCAGCACTGGTGGAAACTGTGGCTGAGATCAAAAGGCCATCACCGGCCACGGTACAACCCTTCCCAAAGGAAGTACGTACTGTCATCGATGGGAGGAGCCAGAACCCCCCCCCCCCCCCCCCTCTCTCATACCCCTAAGATTGGCAAGAACCAACCTGAAGCTTCTCATCCTCAATTACGAAGCCCCTTCATAGGACTGCATACAGGTAATTTAAATAAAAGATGAATAAAATCTGAATCATTAAATATATCCATTTATTTTGTTTTGAGGAAAAATACCATTTAAGACAGTAAAGACATAAAAATGATCTATTGATTAAAAGTACTTCTTAGCACACTGCTTTAATATATCTGTTGCATTTTTTTGTTTTGTTTACATTTTAAATTTAAAAAAATGGATTACATGTAACCTTCAAAGAGGCAGAGGAAAGTTTTAATTTCCATTTTTTTTTCTATTTTTCTTTCATTTTTGTATGATTAATTTACGTTGTGGTGGAATGAAGATCATTATGATCCGTACAGTGGAAGCAAGAGGACGTATGTTTGGGGAACATTTCTTTAATGATGAAATTTCACACAAACACAAACACGAAAGACTAGACAAAGGATTAGTGCTCGCACCTCAAAACAATATCCCATTTCATTATTACAATCGCAATGTACTGTGGGACACATACTTAATCAGGCATCGCCATTTATCATCCAGAGTAATGCAGCTGCTACAACATTATTCGTTAAAAAGTTTTACAAATTGCATAGAAATATTTCTTCAAAATATAGGAGTTTGATTACATAATAAAATGCACGATTTATCTACTTTTAAAGTTTATTACTCACAGATGATGTGTGTTAGTATAAAAAAAGTATCTGAGTAATTTAAAACTTAAATTTTAGTAATTGGAATAAACTTGATGAACAATGATGTTAATGAAATGATAATGAAAACCATTATTATTTTCCCGCTGTTTTATACAATACCTTAATTTTAAAAAATGACAATTAGCAGAGTGCCATGACTAAACTGTTTTAAACACGGATATATCACTCAGAAAGGATATGGGCAAACAGAAAACAATTCTGCTATAATAATAATTAATATAAATCTACTTTTGATATAAAAGAGGTAAGTTTGTTATTGTAGCAATGCTTCTTAATGCGAGACTATCTACCTGACAGATGTTTAAATTAATGACAATGGGTCAATGCAATATAAAGTTCATAAGCCTTTTTTTAAAGGAAGTGAACGAAAAGAAAAGAAATAGTCTCTCAAGACTGCAGAATGTCAGTCTTGAAATAAATAGAGCCAGCGAGACTAATTGGGAACAGTGACTAACTACAAAACACACAAATGAAGCCTTAACTAACAGGGAAACTTGTATCTTCTTGAAGGCATTCAAGAGGAAGACAGCAAATCAATTCCTTTTTTTTTTCTCTCAATAAAATTCTCTAGTTGCTGTTCACTTCAGATGCAACTATAGCCAACATAAGTAAAATCAAAACTTTTCTAAGAGTTATTATCCATTTCCCGCTTCAATATTTACAAAATAAGTTCCTGAGTTATACATTTTTGGATCTGCTGGATATATCTGTTACAAATAAGACATAATTTTCATTTCTAAATTTTCTTCTGAGAAAGTGAATACGGTTTTCAATTACTTCTCACAATGTTCATAGTGAGGGAGTTTGGAACGGACTTTTAATGTAACATTTTTCATGCATTTGGGATAATTTCTTATATGGTAAGATGTGATATTAATTCTAGGAACACGGTAGTGTCATAGTCCACCAATAATTTTATGTGAAATCAACAAATGATATTTTGAATGTTTCTAACATATGATCAACACACAAAATGTCATTTACGGATAAAAATCACTTATTAATAAGATACTTATTAATAAGGGATATTTAGACTTAAAAGACTATTTAGACTTAAAAGAAGAAGAAGTTTGTTGTTTTTATATGTCAAGGAAGAAAAATATTATTCCTATGGCTGAAAGCGAAGTCCAAAAATGATAATTTAGACTCTTTTCAGTAAGAAATCAATTCTGCGGAAGGGAAGAAAGTAACATGTCGTCCACAGTTCATTTTTCAACAAATATGTATATTTTGATCGATTATGTTGAAGGTGCCAGAATGAACAACCATTATTCGTTCCTCTGATGGAGTTGATGATGACCATCTAAATATGGCCGGTTTGAAAAATACTAATCTTACCAAATCAAAATTTGTCTTGGGGATAAAAGTGATCTCATCTATGAGTTGGATTTTCAATCAAAGGAAATGTCAGAAAAAAATAATTGAGTCAGAGATTAGATATTATTCTTGATATTATAGCTATAGTTTCAACTACTAAATTGAACTAGTAGGTCCTTATTCATTTTTTAAGTTTCTAAATCTTATAAATTTCCTACTTGAGTCTCATGATGTTAAGCCATGTCTGTTTTTATAAAGATTCATTTCTCGGTATAATTAAAGATAAAATAATTATAAAGTACTCCAAATTGATGCTATTAATTAGTTATGGTAGTTTTATGTACAATATTACATGAAATAGATAATACTTTGTGAGCAATGATAAAACAATATTTTTGGGCTACTTGCAAATAGGCAGTACAAGGAATTCTGAAATAATAAGCAGTGGTTTCTTATTATAACAAGAAAATTCTGTTATAATAAGTAGAATATACCGAATAAGTTAAATATACAAAGAGAATATAATAACTAGAAAATACGTAGAGAATATACTGAATATGTTATCTACAGATCAGTTCGCTACTGTGGTCATAAGACAAAATACACGTTCCCATTTACATTATTGTACTTGAACTAAATGAGAACGTTCTAGAGTAATTATAAATAATACTGTGACTGAGAATGGCTAATTAATAAATTAATTTCGACGAAAATAATTTGTTTAATAAACCCTCTAGCTTGAAGAACTCATATTATATGCTTATTTTAGTTCTCAAAAGAATATTTTAAATCGAAGATAAAGATTTATTCTGTTCAATTAGTTTTCAGCTAACTTTATCGGTTCTAATTATAAATACATAGCACAAAAAGTATTTTTGACTAAAAGTGTTTTGGAAGGAATATGCAAAATATGTTGAGTAAAGTTGTTAAAGTTGAAAATCAGAGACAAATGTATATTTAATAGTGAGGCATATTCGAAAAACTTGAGAATTACTGGCTTAAGCAGATTCAGAGAAGAGTTGAAACTGCAATGATGGTATTTTCTCCGAGAGCTTCATGAGAACAAAGTGATGAAGTATTCAAACATCTTCCGCCAAAGAACAGTGGGACCCCGATAAGTCTATATACCAACAAATAACTTACTTGAACGCTTTCGCAATCAATCTTGCTGAAAAAATTGTAACACTTTATGCTGGAGGGGCACGCTGACATGGGAAAGATGATACAATTATTCTAAGTGGGGGAAAAGACAAAATGGTTGTGAATTTATGTAAATTACAGACTCTATTCCGAAATCGTCTGGGAAATCAGTAGGAGGTAGCAAAGAACGTACGAAGATTCACATGAACAATTCGACTTTTTTTACCTATTTAGGTACTTTGTCCCCATGTCATGCATCTGACACGAAACATCTTCGATCTGTTCTTGTTCCCACCCTTCAATTCTTTGTCGCCTACGAGTTTCAGATTCATTTGACTTAACGACTTCCCATTTATATAATACACAATGGTATCAGATTCAAATTCTAAAATCAATCACAGAAACGGAAGAATCTGAAAAAAGCAGTTTTTAAAGCTTAAGAATGCATTTTCATTTTAATTATTTTCTTCTTCTTAATCTTCAAGCCAATACTATTCAAAATCAGAAACAAGTAAAAAAGTAACTTCAAAACTAACTAAATAAAATGGCATATTAATTAGTCGTCTTTGAGGTATTAGTGATTATTGTGGTTTAATAATCAGTATAATTTCTATGAAATATTTTGTAAAGTTGGCTTAATGGTTTTCTCAACAAAGTATTTTTAAACGTTAAATTTTGAAAAACATGTAACTAATGCTATTTCATAAACTTTCCAGTATTCTGATTTTTAATTTACGGTTTATATTTTCTTAAATTCCATTTTATATATTTATGCATCAAGTTACAAAAAATGAACCAGAAACATTGCTTAAAAATTACATTAAAAATTAACCATTTCTTAATTCTGAAGTTGAACATTTTTTTATTTAAAATCTCAGAAATTTTATTAAACGCATACCTTATACTAAAATTTACTCGACACTGAAATTTTGATTTCCTTATTATCAAAAATGGAAGAAAGTCATAATGAAGTATTAGCAGCAATAGCGAAAGAGAGGGAGTTTTATTTCAATAATGAAATATATTGTTGCAAAATATACCTAAAACATTTTTGCAAATTAATTGAAAATAATATATATATATATATACAGCAAGCATCTTTTATCATTAAAAAGATAATTTTTTAAAATGACAGAAGTCAGCTTTGGTTGTGAAATTTTAAGAACTCATAATGAAAAAAAATCTACTATTATTGTAATTAGCTATAACTCTTAAAAAGACTGG
>JAPMOR010006592.1:22774-50740 GCA_026543865.1 Argiope aurantia
GAAAAATGTATTATTATATAAATCTAAACTATTTCTATTATATATCTTGGAAAAAATGTATTATTATATAAATCTAAACTATTTCTAAAATAATTTTATTAAACTAAACTTTAAAAAACTTATTATTTAAATATATTCATCGTATATCTTAAAGAAATAATTTTTTTAAATAACCAAAAATTATTAAAAATAATTGCATATTTTTTTCAGAAATTTGTGAAACTAAGATTTGTTTTGTGTAGATATGGAATCTGCATAGGTATGGGAAAAGACATACAATTATGGAAAATGAATACGAAGAGTTTTAGGGAAAAATATCTTTCACAGAAAAACTGCTTTTCTTCGATTTAAATAAAATTGCAAAATGTGAAAAGTGTATTGTGCCTACGCAAGCCTTCACTCCTGTAAAATTATCATAAGGAGTCACTAATTGATTCTACGTAAAAAATTTCTGTTTATATTTTAAATTTGTGATTTATTCATCTTCTCTTTAATGAGATAACGTATTAAATATTGCTTATTTCATGAGAGTCAACATTATCTATTACCAATAATTCTAGGAATATCACACATTTCATCAGATCTTTCAAGGAAAAAGACTATAATAATATAATCATTTACATAAATTCATAAATAGTCTGAATTTTATTAAGAGATGACGTTTCTTTATAGACTATAAAGATTATTAAATCTTATCGTATTACTTTATCAAATACGAAATGTAGAGAGAGTATTGTAATCTTTAAAAATTTTGACCTCAAGATCCATACCTGCACATCCATATTTTTAGGTTTCCAGAAGTACGAAAAACCAATTTTCGGAAAATGTCTGTCAGTGTGTCTGTGACAAAGATAACTCAAAAACATTTTGAATTAGAAGGGCAAAGTTTAGTGTACGGCTTCACATTAAATTTTCATATTTCTATCAAATTTTGAACAAAATCCGTTTCAGAGGAAGTCTGTCTGTCCGATTGTTCAAAATAAGTTAATACGATAAGCACAAAACGAAGAGAGAGTAGACAGATAAAATTCGGTACACATATTTTAACATTTATAATATAGATACCTGTCAAATATTGAGCCATATCCAATAAAGAATTGAGCATTTGCCAGTTTGTTCTTTCAGAAAAATGTAAACGCGATAGCTCAAAAACGCAGTGACTTAAATATCTCAAATTTGGAATGACATTTTGTGTACTGTGGGACTACAAGTGTAGTCACATAAAATCTTTTTACAATCTTTTGGAATTAAAAAAAAATAAAATCTTTTGGGAAAATTGAAATTAGACTTTCGGAAACTTTTACCTGCATGCCAGGGATTAATCGGGAAATAACTCGCTAAGGATCATATTTCAGATTCAGTAAAACAGCTAAATTCTCGCCAGATGTTTATATTTCGTAATATTTATACGCCAAAGCAATACAAGGCGTTCTCCAGGGTAACATATATGTGAGATATATGATTCTTATATGTGAAAATATGTGAGAAAGTTTTGGTTTGATCACTCTATCTGGTTTATAAATAAATTTCCTAGAATCGATTTATCAACATGTAATTGTCTGCTTTTGTATGTTGTTTGTATGCTTTGTAAGAATAATAAATTAAAAATATGATGAAATGCAAGGATTTTTATTGAACAAAGTGAAAAAAATTATGCAACAAAAACAAAGATCAAAATTATGGAAGTTACAAAAATATTTTATCTAAGTTGGAAACATTTTACCATCTTTTAATTCTAATTATTACATTTATTTTTTTGATGCCTAAAACACTTTGATAAAATTTATTAAAAATGTGTATTAATAAAACTTAATTTTTCACCGAGAAGTGTCAACTGTAAAAATTCAGAACTTCTGACAATAATTTACTATTATATTTATTAATTTTTAAAAGTATTTAATTTAGATTATTTCAAAAATTGAATATTGAAATCGTTTAAACTTGCATAAGTAATTAATCTCTAATATCAGAAATTATAATTTGATATAGCTATAAATAATTAAATTCTGCAATTGATGGCTTTAATATTCCGGGAATTATACTTAGGATATCTAACAGCTGAAAACTGCCTCATATCATTAATGTGTGCATATGTATGTGCATATATATGTATGAAAAATTACTCGTGAAAAATTTTGAAACTGTGCATTCATGAAGCTTCCATGAATTTCTAGCTAATATTAGTACTATCATGAAAATTGTAACATTAGAATTATTTACTAACAATTCTATCGTAAAGATAATAATAAAGTTTTTTTATCAACATCAAATAATTACATTTGAAAATTAGAAAATTACATTTAAAATGCATATTGCAAAAATAGTTATACAATTTTTTATGGTCCTTTCATTAGTTTTAAAGACTGTCTCAGAACTTATTTAATCCCTTGCAAAATAGTTTCTAATAATTTTTACTTAAATTATTGTAAAATTTTAACTTAAATATCAATAATACTTGAATTGTTTTATATTAATAAATATAATTTTGCATGTATTTTTGAATGTATTTTCTGCTTTCCAAAAATATTTTAACAGATCTTTAAAAACTATGCATCTTTCAAAACCTTTCAAAAAATTTCACATAGTTCCTAAAATATTGTCATTTCTTTTAATATTTTTCTGTTCTTTATCAAAATAATTATCCCTTATTTTATATTGTTTTAAATACCATGTCGATTATACTTTCAAATAAAATTTCGGATTTTACATCATTGTAGCTCTATACTATGTACTGAAATATTGAAAACTGCAAACAAAAATAAGACAATGTTGAATTATTATTTCCTATTTGGATCACAAAATTTTAAAGAAAAGGAAAACCTAATTTTCATGCTTCTACTTTTTCAGGATTGTGCCGGAAAATATTCGTTTGGTTTTGAATTTTCATCTCAAAGAATTCCAAATATGATATTCAACTTTCCAAGCCCTGTGGCGCCATCTCCTAGCAACAAGCAAAACCTTAAAAATTTTGGATTCAGCTGCGTCGTTCGAAAAAGTTATGGTATAGATTACACTTTCATATAAATGCAAATTTTTAGATAGAAAGGAGTTCCTGATTTTGGGATATTATCTGACCTGAAATTTCAAAACACAAATATTTTCATAAATCATAATATATTGAATATATGAAATTAAAAAATTATTTTTACATATTATGTCCCATTCAATAGAAATATTTTGCGGCACTTATTGTTTGCTAAAAAGGTAAAATAAAAAATATATATATAATTCAAAATCTGAAAATTTGAAAGCAGATATTTATTATATCTCATCCATATACATCCCTAAAAATGCTAATATAATATGAAATAAATTAATTTTATTTCTTTTATGTAAATAGAAAAATAATAGTTTTTGCTTTATTAAAATATCGATTTGATTTAAATAATGATTTAAATCATTCGGTTCTTATGATTGACGTATAAATTTACGTTTGAGTTCCCCACAGAAAAAGAGAATGACTCATTAACATCATTTTTATATTTCCAGATCTCCCCCCACCAATAATACGGAAGTTTGAAATTAACATACAAATAAATATAGAAATTTCTAATTGTTAGCAGAAATTTGTCAGATTACTAAAAATAATGAGTAAATTGCAATTGTTTGTATAGAACAGAACAATATTTCCCATTATGATTTCAAATCATGTAACAATTGTATAGTTCTTTATGCATATTACAATAAGAATCTTAATCTCACAAAGTGCATGGCATTATTGTTACAATATTTTTCAATATTGGCCGGCATTCGGAATCGTGAATAAAATCGTAGGACAATATCTTGAACCAATAAGAATTGATGCTTATTAGAATATGTAATATTTACATGATATGATTTTTAAGTCAATGATTTGTAATCTGAAAGAGAATACATATTTCATTCATATTTACTTAAAATTATGCCTGGGATTGTTAAGGCGTTAACGAATTAATGGATTTTCTAAAAATGTCTTTAAGTTTGTTTTCTGCAACTAATATTTCAAATCTTCTTTAAATTTTCATATAAGCCGCTTTTGAAAACCGGCCGTTCCACAAGAAGTAATTATTTTAATTGTTTTAAGTTGAAACTTTTATGTATGATTTGATTTTCACGGCTCCCTAAATGAAGCAATATTAAAACTCTAATTCTGTGCTATTTTAGTGTCTTTTCCAAGTAAAGTCAAGTTATACGACACAAATTTTTGCATCTAATATCTGATTGAATGCTCACAGCACCAATTTTATTCTTTGTGAAAATATGTTCAATCCAGCATTATAATGACGGGAAATTGTTTTGAGTTTATACACACTCACACATACACGGAGAGAGAGAGAGAAAGAAATACTTAATTTGAGAAATGTTGTATTAAATATGTGATTGAATTTTGTTACAGTTAGCCGTCAGTCTTATAAATGGAATACATACAGCTAACCTCAAATAATTATTTTCCATATCAATAAATCATTTTGTATTTGGTAACAATTTAACGGTAAGCAATTGCGTATTTAAGAACATAAGCCCAGTTAAATTTTTCAATGAATTAACTCAGAAGGAATTTATATATAAATATGGCAATAAAAAATAATCCTACCCTTGATTGGACAATGCAACTGATGAATTGACTAATGGAGCTTATTTAAATAAATAATTTTTATTTTACCAATACTATTTTGTCATGGCATTTACTTCTGAATATGCAATTAGTTCTTATGCATTTTAAATCAATATGTAAAACTCAAATTGAAGTATTTAAAAATCCTAAAATTAAATTTATGTGTTCAAATTTTTTTATATATTAGTTGCACTCAGTTACTTCTCAAATTTTATTACTTAAAAGCTACAGAAATATTTCCCAATAGTAAAATTGAAATAAGATGATTTTATTGTTGTCATGAAATTTTTGCATGATGGTTGAAAATTATGAGAAAATTATTAATTTGATCTTGAATTTCCAAAACAATTCTAAATCTTAGTATTCTTTTCGATTACATAGCAGATGTTTATTATATGAGATTATAATTGGTATTTCTTATTATCCAAGATAAAAGGAATAAATAAATAAAGCCAATAAGACTATAATTAAAGAAGTGATGTCATTTGGACACACATACAACATTGTTTCTAAAACAAATAAAATACTATTATGTGAGCTTGTTTACCTTGAAAAAGTCGATCCTCAAGGATCCAATCAAGTGTGGGGAAACAATTCATAAAATATCAAATTTTCTAGAATCTATGTTTCAAAAATACTAACTTGTATATCTAACTAATCAATATATACATTATTTTCTGATCATGTAATGCATATAAGAGAGTAAAAAATTAAAATTCTAAGTTATTTTATTTCGTAGATTACAGTAGATTCAGATATTGCGAAAAATATGAATAAAACTACAATTAATATAAAAATACTATAACTACCAATTAAATCATCTTCAAGAAGATCTGCAGGAGATTAATTTGTTTGATTAATAATAATTAACTTATAAGACTAATGCAAAGATAGGATATATTTTAATATATTAAGATAGAGATATGTTTAACATTATAGTTTAAGATGAGTGTAGAATTTATATTATCGGTTACTTTTAGCGGCCAACTTGTTTACTTCGAATATTGACTGCACTTATTTTTAATTGAATCTTTAACAGGATGATTTATCCTAATGCATCCGACATTAAAATATATATAGACAACAAATTATATTAGATATACAAACTTTATCATTTTAGCAACAGTGTAGATTTTTTTTTTATTGCTGTGAGCATTAGCTCATGGGATCAAATTATAACTTCGCATTTTCAGAATTCCAACTGCTCATTATCTCCCGCAGTACTGTAACTGCACTTTCTTGTTCATTATTCATAATAAGGAATAGATTATAAAAGAAAAATTATTTGTATTATATGAGTATGTCAAATCGCATGCTAAAATGATTTAGACATGCTAATAATAAAATAAAATACAAGAATAGTCTTTCAGCGCGTTTAATATATTGCTTAATTGTTAAAAAAATTGCTATTATATTTTAAAAAAATGATAAAATAAAATAATCAAGTAAAAATTTATGATAACATTGTCATGGGAAAAGGGGGAAAAAACGAAATCTCAATTCCTAACTTTTCAACAATGTAATAAAAATTAGGGATAAAATATTTGTGGAAACACTAAATATGGTATAAAATTCATTGCAGTAGTGAAAAGAAATTGACATATATAATAAAATAAATGCATAAAAATAATTTTAGTATGCTGACTAAATTTTAAAAATATTGCATGATGTTTAATTTGTATATTTGAAAAAGATTTCAAATTTTACATGGTATGAAAATCATTTTTGAGTGACAATATTTTCGGAAGCTCCCAATGAGGACGTAAAGAAAAATATTAAATTTAATTAATTAAAATTTTAATGAAATACTTTGAAGTGTTTTTTTTTTTCATCTTTCAATAAATATCTGTATCGAATTTAGTAGTTCTAGGAACAACAGTCTATTATATTGAGTGCCATCAGACATACACGTACAGACAAGTCTCGACGGCACTTCTTGCCTTTGATAGCTGTAGTCTTAGTGGCTCTCTGTGAGTGGAGAATTTAGAAGTCAAACAATGGTCTCGTGCCTCCAGTCCACTTCCTTAGGTATGAACTGTCAAGGTGAATTACGCATCTTCCGGAAAAAATATGGCATCAACCAGACGCCGCACTAGAGTATGGCTGGCATACTTTATAATATTTGCGGGGAGCCGCATTACAGTAAAACAAGTTACGGTTGCTCTCGCCAGGCAATTATGCTTTTAAAAGACAATCGCTATCAATTCATGAATAAGGATTGACAATTAATCTCAAATAAAAGGTGTTATCCATCTCCACATATGGACATTATGGAGTCAGGTTCTGTATGCGTATTGAATGTTTTTTCCTCTCTTAACCTGATTTAAGATACCATGTTCTATTACAAATTATTCGGATGCCTATTAACTCTCTGAGTGTGTCTATAATTTAGCAGAACACTCTGTATTTATACAAGCTTGTAAATGCAAGACACGCTTAAGGGTTTTAAATTTAAAAATGCATAAGTAAAAGTATTTTGTCATATCTTTCATCCAATATTTAAAACAATCAAAAGTATTATTTTGAAATATTTGAATTCAGCTCATTTATTCATGAAAGTGAATAAAAAAAATTCTTCGAAGCGCTCAGCACTTTTTTTTCAATTTAATAAAAACACATGAATATTTTTTTTAATTAATTACCGTCTTATTATTTGGTATAATAGTTTATTTAAAAATGGTCTCTGTGAACTATTTTTTTTTAAATTGTGACATGCAAGTATTTTGAATGTAATTTTTGCAATAACGAAAAATTTAAATAAAAATAATTTGAAATATTTCTATAAAAAAGGACGTAAATTACTATTTTAAAAACTACGAAATAACGATAAGTTATTCAACGATATTATGATTTCATTTCTTTATTAATTGAAATAAAAATGCAGTATACAAGTATTTACACTATAAAAAAATTGAAAGGCTCAGTTTGTATTTCTTAGTACATAAATTCAAATATGAAAAAGAATTTTTTATTTTATTATTAACAATTTACTTTTAAAATTATACAAAAATGAAACGAAATTATTTTAAATGCCACATTTTACCTAATAATCTCTTGTGCGTGTTATCTAGCAAAGTTTAAAGGCTTAATTAATTGGAGATGAAAACTATTATAAAAAACATGGTATTTACAAGATAATGCTTACTTAGGTTTCTTTTGCTTTGTATGATTTTTTTACCTTCATGTAATATCATAGATCATACACTATTCTTCCGTTCTTAAGCGTATTGCAGAGTACTAACATTTCATATCATGTTTCTGTTTCAGTTGAATCAAATTCTCATTATAATTCCCAGTCATATTTCTATATATTTATCTATGCTCTTACATCAATCCAAATTTATTTCAAGAATTCAATCGCACAAATTCTGTTTAAAAACGTCAGTTATTGAAAACTGTTTAAACAATGCGTTATCCCCAAGGAACATCATTCCATTTCATCAATCATATGCAATTGAATTCTATCATTAACCCTGTAATGAATACTATTACAGAATTGTTTTAAAAGAAAATAACACTATCCTCGTTGATACCATTCTAATAATTTAATACACCTGAGGGTTCGCAACATAGCAAAACAGCTAATTTTGCGATGTTAGCTCTAATTTAGCTGTTGAAGGATGGAATGTGTCAAATCATGTTATTCAGGTTTCGTAGGGGTGCTTATCTCAGTTGGAAGCAATTAGGGCAGCTGAAGCAGAACAGCGGACTTTGACTATCTCGTTACCAGAGGAACATATATTTTGTGCATATTAATGGATAACGTCACACAGTTGACTTATTGAATGTAATAACCGTGAGGGAAAACGCTTTTAAGTATATTAATTATATAGCATTAAATGGATGCATATCATTTCAAACGACGAAATCTTACGAGTTTAGTAATACGTTCTGCAATTTTCTAGAATTTCGAGAATGTTCAATTTAGAATTTCTTTAAAAAAAAATCGATATTTTTCACTTGGTAGGATATTAACGTCTTGCATAAAATGGAGCCAGGCTTTACACGCATCAATTGGTGTAATAAGGAAGCAGGATTTATTAATTATCTAGCATTGAATAGGTATATCACTTCCTACAATGGATTATTGAGATGAGAAGCCGTTTATCCAAAATTTCGTGAATATTAAAATATTTCATAAAAGGGATCTTTTTGGATGTGTTTCTATTTTGACAATGTTTGTTTTGTTATATTTCATTTAAAATTTTTATTTTTTGGGAATATTTACTTTTATTATATTTTTTGGATATTTTTACTTTATTATATCTTGTGTGGCAACCAGTTTCATTTCTGATGTCATCAATGAGTCTCTGTGAATGGCAACATTGTTTAAAATTTATTAGAGATCATAATCGCAGAGAAGACAGAGTTTTCTATATTTTTTATTTGTGTTCCATCCTCGTTCTTGAATGTCAAAAATATACTGTTTGTGTGTACAAGAATTCATTTTTTTCGTCGAAAGTGACTAGGATCTTTTTGCATCTAGATATTTTAAGTAGTAAGAAATTAGCATTTTAGGAAAGTTGTATTCCTCTAGAATTAAAGAAAAGGGATTTTTTTTTGTTTTATTTTTATCATTACAATGCTTCCTCTCTCGTGCACATATGATTTTCTTTTTAAATTGAATGAGATATAGGAAAAATTAAAATGTACTTATTTTCACAATGCAAATCTTATTAATTATTAAATTTCAGTTTTGTATTGATATGAACTAATTTTATTTGTGGTTATGACACAATGACAATATAAGGGCACTGAAGTCGCATTTTGTTTCAAACTACCACCGATATTTCTTATACAAAAATATTTACAAGTTTTTCATTTTGAAGAAATAAATGAATATATATATATATATATATATATTAAGTTTTATGCAGGCAAGAGCATTGTGTTTTCATTGCCTTCTTAGTTTGTGATGTGATTTCAATTGTTTTTTGTATACATTTTGAGGGTTGTTCTATCATGCTAAATGTTTGTGTCAGAGAGCTCATGGTGAATTCTTGATACTTCAAATTTCTTCCGTGATATTTGCATGACCATCAAGGAATTTTAATATTCTTGACAAATGTTAATCAATGATTTTCAAGTACTTCTAACTGCTTCTATTCCTAAAAATCTCTGATTTAAAATTTTATTCAACTTTACATTTAGTTGTTATTTTTTGTATCTAAATGTTAACAAAGATTTAATATGCAACGATTTTATCTCAATGAGTTATATTGCACACTATATCTTTTCTTATGAGATAGTTACGCTAATTAATTTACTATTACACAAAAACTACCTTCTCTTTTGAGAAACATTAAACATTACTGCATACAGAAAGACAAATTTTCAAAATTTTCAGAGTTTCTTTGAAAGTAAAAATAATTTCAAAGATATGCAATACATTCCATAATTTTCTTAGATTTAGAATTCATTTACGATTTTAGATAATTCTTAAATGTATTCGTAATGTATTAAATTATCTTTAGATAGTTCAAAAATTGCTAGAAGGCTCAAGAACGAACCAAATTATTTGTTTTCGAAAATATAAGAAACTCTAAAATTTCCTAAATAGAATTAAAAATATTCTGCTATATCATTAAATGCTTAAGAATTTAAAAAAAAATTATGCTGTTTTAAAGTTCTCAGTTTTTATCCTTTCACGGCGATTTCGATATCTGGAAACGCTGAATCCCTCAAAGTAGTTTCGTTCAATTTGTAAAGAATAATTATACCAAGTTTAATTAAAATGGCTTAAGAGTTTATGAAGGTGATATAATAGATGCATTTATTTTTATATATCATGTAATAGATGATTATCGATAAAATCTATTCTGATTCCCTCTTTTTTTCCAAAAGAAATTTTGAATTTCTCATTCCACTCTTCTCCAAATATTACCTTGGACAACTGCCAAATCTATCGCCATTGCAATATTTCTGCATAACATGGTTGGTCAACCCACGCTCCATTAATTTTTCCACCGAACACTTAAATAACAAGTCACATAGAGAAATTGAAACAATGGCCCTCCTCCTGAGACCGCACCCTTCTTCATCAGGGCGCAATCGTAATTGCGGCCTTGCCTTATCTGCGAAAGTACCCTTCATCGTAATAAAGTGAACCAAATAAGATAAATACGTGAGTAATACAAAAACCCGCACCCCAAGGACTATCACAGAATGCAAAACAGATACCATTTGCTTTCTTCTGCTAATGTACTATTTAAAATCAAACCAAAGTTTTCTAAAGGGAAAAATAAGAATTTGATGCAGAATACCAGAATTCCTGTCCGCTTCTGAAATTGATATTTCTATTCCCAAATTGTACTTCTCCGGTAGTTAGAGCATTGACTTAAAAGCTCCATTTCGCCTTCACTGGAGAGAAATTTAATTTAAATGCAGCCTGGGCTTTCCTCTTTCTTATTTTGGAAAACGTGTTTGTGAAGCAAAATTCTGTAATGATACACTTGATTAGGATGCTGGGGCATGCCGAGGAATGCGTCGCTAGTCGAATCTCAGCTCCAATACATGCGCTTTTGGAATCTTAGAGGTTGTGAAACTACTGACACGTTTCCTCTAAAAATTGAAAGGTCAAAAACAAATTTTATGATAAAGGAAAAAAATGCATAAACTTTCCGCAAAGACAATATATGAATTGGAGGAAATACATTCTCTCAAATAGCAATGCACTTTTAAATTTGAATTAGAGATAATTTTACGTGAGTTTATGGTTTAAATAACAATGTGAATTTATCAAATACAGTTTTTCAGAACATGTGCAGTGGACTTCAATATATGCTATTTATCGCAGCAGAATATTGAATAAAAAATGCAAGTTATGTTGAAGGTCTGAGAAATCGCATTTTATCGCCACACATGCGATAAAAAGCACTCTACTTACATATTTATTGCATTTTATTCCCTTTATTTTCTATTGTCTGTCCTTTTAGTAATGGTCAGCAATTTGTAAATGGTTGCTATGTGCTTTTATATAGTATTAAAAAAACTTCTGACCGAAAAAGTTGTCCGAGATCAAAAACACTGTGCATATTTTAAGATAATACCTCTCCAATTACAGGAAACGCAAAATTATGAATACTTTACTGTTCGAATAAAGGATAAAATAGTGCATCTATATCTCAGCGCATTTGATGTTCCTGAACAGGAAGTTATTAATCTGTCACTCTACTGTCGCAAGTGTTCAAAAAGTTGCCTATTTTGTAATTTTCAGAGGCGAGTTCCTGAACAGGAAGTTATTAATCTGTCACTCTACTGTCGCAAGTGTCCAAAAATTTGCCTATTTTGTAATTTTCAGAGGCGAGCTGTTTCAACTTCCAACTTGTCGACATCTTCCGACAAGATGCGATGGTCTGAGCATTTTCAATACCCTTTGTGAAAGCGACATGAGAGATATTTAAGTGAATCTCGTCTAACACTTTTTTTTTTTTACTTTCTCGTGTATATATTATAGAGAAATTATGGTAATCGTCAAAAATTTCCAACTCGAGATTTTGACAAATCACTACCTTTTGGACCTCCGAGAGTTCAAAAAAAGCATCTTTTGTAAATGATTGTCTTTCTGTTTGTGACACAGATAACTCAAAAGCGATTCGAGCTAGCCGTTTGAAATTTGGCATACTGTCTTTACATCAAATGTGCAGATTTCTATCAAATTTTGTGTAAAATCTGTTCAGAGGAAGTTCGTCTGTCCGGAAATTCGAATATAAGTTAACGTGATAATTACAAAACGAAGACAACTAGATAGATAAAATTCAGTACAGAGATTTAACATCTATAGCGTAGACACTTTCCAAATTTAGAAACAAATCAAACTAAAAGGTGACGGTCTGCTAGTCTGTACTTTTAGAAACATGTAAACGCGAAAATTTAAAATCAGATATATCAAATTTGGTATGGAATTTTATAACTATAATTTCGGTTTTATGTCCGATTTTTGCTCCAATCGTTTCGGATTAAAGCATCTAAAATACAAATTCAATTTTCGGGCACGCCTGGAATAAATTGCTAAATAACGCCTCCCAGGATGACAGGATATGGGGCAGTAAAAATGCTGAATTCTCGCCGCATTTTACATTTTGTAACTATTGTACGGCAATGCCACGTAAATCATTCTCTGGCATGGCAAGTTTAGTAGAGAGTATGCGAGAAAATTTTAGAGAGATAATTTCCGCTGATTCTGTTCTTTGTCTACAGATTGCAGTTGGAGCTGAGAATCGATCTAATCAAAGTTAATATACGTCTCTCAAACAAAGGATCTATGAAACAAGAAAGAATCCAAGTTAGATAGATAAGACCTATAAATCCAATATTATCAAGAGAGTGAGAGAGTAGAGCTTTCTATTTCAATCTGGTTTAACTTCACAATTATATTAATCCAAGCATTTTTGACGTGTTGATAGATTTCCGATAATTTTTATTAATTCATATATTTTATGAGTTGTGAATCTTCCTGTAATAGTTACCAATTCATAAGAGGACTTCTACTGTTATCATTTTTACTGTTACATTTTCCTAAATATGTATGTATATTACATGCTGTTAAAATGTTTCGTCCTTTCTACAACCTGGAAATTTCGATTTCAAAGATAATTTTTCCCCCCCATAATTTAAGTATTATAGAGATGCGAATAATATAAATAATTAAAGAAAAAAATTATTATAGAAGTTTTATTTTTATGTGTATTCGTTCTTACATGATTTAAATCAATACATAAATTTATAAATTGAAAAATTCATGATGTAAATTCTATACTTATGGACTTCCTTATAAAAATTATAGTTCTACATTCCTCATTACACAAAATTAATCTAAATAATTTCCTATTTATCTTGCAATCAAATAGAATAAAGAAGAAAAAAAAAGCTACATGAAAAATGTCTTTTATTTATGTTACATTCTTATATTACAAAAATTCTACGTACTTAAAGATATGAGTCTGCATAAATATTTTATATGTAAATAATGTACTATGCAAAAACCTCCATTTTATTTCTCCCTGATAAAATGTTTTCAGCAAGCTACTGATAGAGAAACATGCCTTGATGAAGCTTTTTATTATGTAGGATGAACGTAACACGAGCTCTAGCGTGACGGCATTTATCTTGATGAGAAAAACTGTTTAAAAAAGACCAGCCCCGGAGTGGAAAAAATGAGAAAGAGGCAGAGAAATCTCCTGAGAAATAGTTTTCGAATGAATATTTTCTTTAGAAGGACTATATTTCAGTTTATTTTTTATGCATGGCAAACGCAAAAAAGCAGTCTACTTTTGATTGTATACAGAATAGTTTACTCTTAAATAAGTGAATCTTACAAGATATGTTTAAAATCATTTGCTTGTTTATCACTCAGTTTGTCTGGATTTTTGTTATGCTTTATGCTTTAAAACATAACTCTTGTTTTGAAATTCTCTCATGAGAATAGAAACTAAAATCTGATATTTTATAATTTGTCTTTCTCAAATACACTTTAAAGAAGTACATTTATTTTTAAGGTACCCTCTGGCATTATGCAAAACTTTGGATGCATTTATATCAAGTAATCTTCTCTAATAAATAATAAATATTATAATTTTTTTGTAAAAAAGCCATACAATGTAAATTTTTCTGTTTTATCCCTCATAAAAAAGTACTAACATTAGAAACCATAAAAAAATAGTAAAGTGAAATATTCAAATTAATAATTATTTTATTAATTAATTATTACATAATTCAATTCTAATTATTAATGATTTTAATTATAACTTTTATATAACATTTTCCGGGATTATAAGAAAAATACCGATTTAACTTTGAATCTATATTTCAAGTGTTGATGGCATCAAAAATGTTCAATTATTCTGAACTATCTCTATAGTTTTTGCTTGAATGTCTTTTAAGTAGAAGTGTGTCAACTCAGAGAGCAATTTGACCATAAAACATTTACAATTAAATATTTCTCATTAGGTGTTTATTCAAGTCACTTATACTTTGAGTTGCATATGTAAATAAACTTGAATGGTGGAAAACTATTTGGTTCAAAAACAGAATACTTGCTGTGAGGTAAGAATCATAGAAGACAACTGTAATTGCATTTTGGGCATCGTTTCATTATTTGATGGTCGGTATCTTCCAGCAGAATTAATCTTTTTGGCACTTTGATAGAGTGGCCCTGAATATAGATTGGTTGAATTAAATATCCTCTCTGATATCTAATAAGATGTGTCGATTTGCTGAGGTTACTTTGATGTAGCATCAGTATGCACAGGATGATAATAAAATTACTTTCCTTGTTTGGCGACATCAGCAGCTAAAACAAATGAACGAAATGGAATCACATTTCATACATAGACTGTAGATGGCATGGGAAGATAAATTCCACCGAAGGAAAAAAAAATTAGTACCAAAAGTTACCAATAGGTAAATACAGGCGCTGTAAGAGTATAGTTATGAATAAGTTAATGAAACTCACAGTAAACAATCTCTTATTCATCAATATTAAGGTCTCCTGGTAGCTATGCAGCAATTATAATATTCTGACATTCCCCGAGTACAACATATTACATACGATGTTTGACTTCCTCCACTGCTACGTGTAAACCGTCAGTTTATATGTTCATAACAGCCCGTCTTATGCTCTGTTTCAAGGCGTGCAGGTTTCCTTAAGAACAGCCACGACATTGCACTGTATAGTATAGAATGGTTTTACCAATAAGGCATGATGAGATAAGGTAGGGCCCGTATTAAGCACATCAAAAGTCAATCACGAACAACAGTTAAGAATACGTCAATAGCCAAGAAAGAAACTGCTAACAAGTCGTTTATTCTTCCCTTTTTATAAGGAATGCATGATGTTGCTGTCAAGCACGCACTAAGAATTTTGCATAATCCATCTCGATGTAGAAATTTCCTTGTTCATGCGTGCCAACCTGATTCCTCCTATCAGCATCTTCGCATGCCTTCCAAAATCTGTCTATAAAATATGGTATCATTTCATTCATTCGATTTAGTTGTAGAAGCTGCCAAACAGAGAAAGTTATTTTATGGCCACATTATACATCAGTACTTGAGTACTTAAACTGACCGAAAGATCATCATGCAATGATTTGCTGAAATTATTGGGAGGTTTACCTGATATGGATTTCAGAATAGTCTAATTCTCAAAGCGAAAAACACAGATTTTTTCTTTTTCCAAGTTAGGGAATAAACTCTCAATATTAACATGTCTTTTGACTTGCAATAACATCGGAATTTGTTATAACAGATCATGGCGAGGATTTGACGCTCATGTTTTCAGCTGACAACGGTTAAAAATGACATATAATACCAGAAAAAAAAAGCAAGAGTTTTTCAATTTTCATTTTTTTTATACTTTATATAAAAAATAGGCTATAAAGCCCCCTCAAAAAACAATTGTTTTTGTATATTATGAAATAAAAACATTCACAATTAGTACAATAGTACAATAAAAATCTTTTAAAATTAATAAAAGCCTTTTCCTCCCAACTGTTTATATATATATATATATATATATATATATATATATTGATTGAGAGATTGATACAATGTTTTCCATTTGTTCAAAACATCGTGCATTCAAGAATTCACTCTAATTGCGGTCTAAAAGCTAATTTCTTAATTATTCCAGAGCAGTATATAATTCCAAAGTAGTTAAATTCTTTAAATAACTAGAAGAATTAAGAGTAAATTGAAATAAAAAAAGTTATGCAAACGAAAATTCCTAAAGAAATTTTTTTATATAGACCCCATTATTTATATTTATTAAAAAACTCTCGGAACAATAACACATACAATAAAAAATATCATGTCTTTTAGTTAAAAATTATTAAAAAAAGGGTGTCGTGTAAGAAATTATTTCAAGAAACCATTATCAATTTTAGAAAAAGTAAAATAATGAGTAAAAGTATAGTATGTATAACAATTCATAATATCATTGCAATTTTTCTATACATTATAAATGTTTAACATAAATGTATAATAAACTATAAGTAAAAGAAGCCCAGTAAAATAATATCATTTCATACCAAGTAATACAAAAACTTTATATATATATATATATATATAATTTAACTATAATTCTACTAAACGTTGAAATTTCAGCGAATCTCTATAAATTGCAAATCAGAAATTCTATAAATATAACTTTCTTTCTATAAATTTTCTTTCTTTTTTTTTCTCTTATTCTATTTTCTTTCTTTTTTTTCTTTTCTTTTTTGTTTTTTGCTTAGTACTCGAAATTTGAATTTATCATTTCATTTAAAATGTTGTTATTGATTACCTATTCAAATGAAAAATTGTCCTTTTCTGTTATCGTAGAAACATAGATGTCTTAATTGAACGAGATTTTTATGAGAAATACTTTTTATTGCTACACTGACTGAAAAATTATGTCTAATGTTATTTAGTGAAGTAGCGTTCAGTGACTAATTCTGTTGAACTGTATTATTTTTAATTAAGCAGATAAATGAAATCGGCACATACTTCAGGCAAATCTCTAATATTATTATTAATATATTTATTCTTAAGTTCAAAGAAATAATAATAAAAAATATGTAACTGTCGTAGATTTTTTACTACATGTACCGATGCAATCTTGATCACAGCACGGCGATCATAAATAACTCCCACTGTATGCGATCTGTATTTGTTTAATTAAAACTCGCTTATATTCTCCTCTTATTCTGTACTGTTTTTTTATTGGTATTTTTTTAAGGTTTCTTGTTTCGCACTGAAATGATTTTATCTCACTTATAATAGGAAGCTTAAATTCTATTTATTAAAACAAAAATGCTTCAATGATTTGATCCTTTAGCTATTTAATCATAATATTATCATTAAATAACTTATTCTTTTATGATACAAATCAAGAATTAATACTATTGCATATATGCCTGCGCCATGTCTTTTCTCAAAACTGTCACTACTCTATGCTTGCATCACATTGCTCTTTGTTTCAACATTAATATTTGCCATTCTATCAACTTCCTTTCACATTCTTTGATAAATATTAGCATGGATATTGATTAACATTCTATACATATTTCCCTTGGTGTTTTTTTCCCTCTTTCCTTTTTTAGCACATAGAGGAAAATGTCTGTAAGATACACTTACGAAAGAAAATTTATTTTAATTATTTTCTGAGGAAGGAGAACACATATGGTTGTATAACATAACTCTTCCTTTTGTCTGGGGAGAGTTCGAATACCATATTTCTGTCTTGAACAAGGAATTAATTTCAGACAAGAAATAGTTCTAATGAGTGACTTGTTCTATTTTTCGTCTCAGATTGATTTTATTCATTTTTTTTACATATTTTTATATAAATAGGACGTCTACAGGCACACTTCCGAATACGGAACTGACCATTACCTTTTTTTGCAGTAATACATTTGGTACTTTTGGGTTAAACAAAAGTCTCTGTAAATTGCATGGTATACTCAATAAGATCCTTATCATATCAAACCACTAAGAGATGAAAATACTTTATTATGATTAATTAAATCGAGATGATTAGAACGAAGGAAATTGCATGGTTTTGTAGGAAGCAATCTCTCATTTTAACCAACACGACCTTTGATATATTTTAGAAACGTACATGTACATTACAGTTCCAGTCATTCCAATATTACCTTTAAAGATTCAATAAAAAAAATGTTCCGTTATTTGAAGAATTGGAGAATAAATCGGGAATAAAAAGATGTTATTTTCAGTTAAAAGAATAAATAATTATTCATTACGCCTTTTTCTATTAGTTATATGCACTGTAACTGTAGTTTGTAAATCCACTTATAATGTAGAGGGCAAATAACATTTCCTAATTTCACTATTTGGCTTTAATTTCATATGCAGTGAGAGAGGACATAAAAAGAAATTTGTTAACATTACTCTATTCTTCCGCAAAAAATCACTCAAATCGTCATTTCCCTTTAAAGATCATATTTTCATCATTTTAAAAATTGTTTTTAGATCATTTTAAAAACTGATGCTTTGTCTTGAAGATGTAAAACTACTTTTACGTAAATAATTGTCAACATAAAAAAAAATCTATCCAAAACCTCCTGAAGAACAGTAACACAAAACAAAATTTGAAACTTTTGGATATGTTCTAGAGGGTTTAAAAAGACGGTTTTTGATTAAGATACGTTGTTGAATCTCTGAATTGGTCATATTTTATTTGCTTAGAAACAGAGATACGATCTTCTGCACCTTGAAACTTTTGCATGATAGTGCACTGTATCAGAGGTTTGTTAATATCAGAACGTATTAGAAACTCACGAACGAATACGTTATTAAGTCTTGTAGAAGTAACAGTATTAATTAAATAAACATTGAAATGGATAAAGCAAAGAATAATTAAGGTATACGTACACATTTGAAACTTCGAAAATAATTCAAAGTATCGAATATTTTTTTTATTGATTCAAAATGTTTTCTTATCCTTTATCTTTCAAACGATACCAAGATATTGTCAAGATGTTATTTATATATCAAAATAATCTGTATGAAACAACTAATGTTTTGTACATCAATTAAAGTTATATTTATAGAAATAAATTTTTAATAGTTATTAAAAAGTTAAAATTACAGAAAAAAATCTCGCTTTTTCTATTCATCGTTGATGAAAAAATTGGTAAAAACAATAACTATATATTTTTATAGCTTGATTGAGGCAGACAACATGAAGACTAATATTACGTATAATTTCCAACTAGAATTGTGTGTCTGTACAAATTAGAATTAAAATATCAAGTTTAAAAAATATGCTAATTAGCTCATTAAATATTATTTAGTTAATTAATAATTAGTGTAATATGGTTTTTTTCTCGCTGAAATGAGTTTAAACATATATTAATAACCTACTGTGAAAAAACTGGATTTATAAAGTTAAAATTTAAAAAAAAACTTCTAGTGTGTACGTACACCTTAAGAGTGGAAATGGGAGAATAATTTTAGAACAGAACATATGTTTACTTTATAAATTGTAATTTCATATTCTGTTTCTCAAGAAAATTACAATATTTGAAATTTGACCAAAGTTAAAACTTTTGCCAGTATTAGTTATAAATTATGTATATACCTGGTTAAAGACAATGGATACAGCGATTGATTCATACATATGATAGTGCTCCTCTGGAAGGAAAAGGTTTATAAGAATTGCGTGACTAAAGCATATTAATAAAATATTCATCAATTATGGCATTATTTCTTCGTAAAAATTAAATTATCAGCTTATAAGAGAATTTTTCCTAATTCTGTCTTTGCATTTACTATATGTTGTTTTATGAATTTTATTCGTTTAAAGATTGTGCACTTGATTTGAATGATTCGTTAGATTTTAAAAAAAAATCAAGATCTTCTAGATTATTTAGGTTGATTCTTCTAGATGCCAGCTACATGAAAACAAATTTGAATTTGATCTGGTGATTTTTTTATAGGTAACCTGCATTATACATGTGACAAAACTGGAATCCAATCCTCAAACATTTAAAAGAAAAAAAAATTCAAACTTTATATATATATATATATATTATATAGTATATGATAGTATGATCTCTATAGTCTTAAACTAGTAGTTAAAGCAATTTAAGTATTTAAAGTATTGTTCTAAAATTCATATAAAATATTTTGAAAAATGGATTATAGCCAGAAAATATGTTCATCATATGATAGTTTTATTAAAAAACTTCTTTTAAAATTTAAATTGATAAATACAATTTTAGTAATTAAATAAAAAATGAGAAGAATTATTATAGAAAGAAGAATTAATGAGAAATAATTAAAGATTTAAAAAAATAATAACTTTTAATTAAAATGTTTTTAATGAACTTTTAAAATGCAAGAAATAAATATATATCGAATTTGATGTTCTAGATCTAAAGGTTTACCCTCCAAAATAATTTGAATTTACTTTCATTATGTATGTTGTGATTAACATACAATATGCTAGTATATAAACATTTTCATGCTAAAATTTAAAGCCGAAATACCTTAATGATCTTTGACTTACGACGACCAATTTAACAAAAAAAAAAAAAAAAAAAAAAACAAAAACACTAACACTAATTGAGACAAAAGTCTTTGATCCTTCTATCTTGGAGCTTTGATTCTACCACAAGAACTAAGCTCCTGTATTGGGTATTGAATCATTTCATGAAAAGCATTCCAAGTTACGAATAAATATTTTTTGTTGAAATATTCATTTTATACAACAAGTCTGCATTATAAATTTATAGTCACCACATGAATGATATAAAACATTCCTTTCATACTTAACATAAAATTCTGGCAAAAGCGAAAGGGCTAGTTACTTCAGTCGAAATATTGAAATAAAATGTGAAGAATTTTTCTCAGAAAAACTTGCAATACATTCTATTTTTCGTCCCTAGCCACCTTTTTTTATAATCTCAAACTCCCAACTTTCAGAATATTTGCCCAAACATGACACATATTTTCCTATTCTTGAAAGTTTCGGTAAGAAAAATAGAATTTGGTAGCAGCAAACACTCGAAGCAGAGGAGAAAGCATTTACTTTATTCAAGATTTTAAGGGATTCCTCTTTCAAAATGAAATGCCTGAGAAATGCATTTTGGCTCAAATAACAAGTAATGATCTTGTACTCGTACAAGATTACTCATGTAAATTGACAAAAAGCACCGCGTTTATATCGTTCAACATTATTTGTTATTTTTTCATTCGAAATATAAGTCCATCCGTAGAAGAAACCAATCACAGCTCGTGTTGCATTTCTTCCCAGAGGGATCAATTTGAGAAAAGCGAGATTCAGAAGCGATCTATCTTCAATGTAAAATATTTCTAAATTCCGCTTATTTTTTGCCGGTAAAATTTGACATCAACGTCTGTGTTGATACAGTTGATAAAAATGACAGTATTACTTTTTTACTATTCTATTAATGCTAACAATTTAAAGTATGAATGTCTTTTAACTTTTTTGTTTTATACTGCTATTGCCGAATTTTTAGGATTTTCATTTCTGACATATCATAAATATTTTCATTGTTTTTAAATTGATAAACAAAATTAAACTGTATTATGAATCTGTATAATTTTCCTGCTTTTGTATTCAATAAATGTTTTCTTAAAATTTATGTTGTGTACTCAACAATAAATAAGAAAGTTTAATTTTTGTTTCTTGTGTGATATTTTTAATATTATTCGTTTCAGTGTCCAGGACTACCATTTTTCAAAGATTCTATTTCGTGAAGGGGTGAAACGCGGAAGGATGAGTCATTTCGAAATTTATCTTTATTCTTTGATCTTGATTTCTGCTTACTATATACTTTTTCGTATAGATTTTTTTAAAAATCCATACATAAGGGAATGTCGTTTATACTATTTTATTTTAATTCAAAATTGCATATTGTTATATGACTAGTTCAAGTGGAAAAAAACTTGTAGAACTTTCACTAAGAATATTTCATATAATATCATTAAATATGACCAATATTTTCTTTTTTTTTAACTCAAGATGTTATTAAAATTCTAAAAAATAATAATAACGTATTTTAACATAAAAGTTATTATTATTTTATTAAATAAGTAAAATACCCAATTTTAAAAGCAGAAATTGTCCATTTATTTATCATAATTTAATATTTAGGTTCCTTGCAGTAAATAAAAATTGCTCTAAAGTATTTAATTGTGAATGAGTATCTTTTTTTGACAGTGTTAGGCGACCTGCAGTTTTTACGCCTTCCATGTCCGCGAATAATCTGTATTGTTAAATGTAAATATCACCTCGTTTCATATATAATCATTGACCCCTCTTTTCACTAAATAAACGCACGTAAAAGTGCGAAGAGTTTTCGAATCCGAGAACGAACAATGCATATTTATATTTGTGTTGAAATTATCATACATTATACACATTATAAAGAAAATAAAACATTTATTATGAAATATGTTTTATCCTTTATAAGAAAAATAATTTCTTTTTCATATTTCTGATTTCAAACTCTTAATTAATTATTTGAATAGCTATTAGTGGAAAACTCTTATTAACCACAGTTTCATTCCTCTTCAAGTTGTGATAACAAGGCTTAAACATGACACCATGTATGAATTTTCACACACATATACACACATACTCATACATAGAACGTAAAACGTAAAAAGACGTAAACACAATAAGAGAGTTAATAGAATTATGTTGAGTTTATGTATGATTGGGTTGGTTGGTTGGGCTTATTTGTGTAAGAATGATATTTGGTTGTACTGAACATATGGCCAGTTGAATTTTTGAATGGTTGGGTTTCTTGGTTAGATTTATTAGTACAAGAATCATATTTGGCTGTACCGAATGCATGGGCTAGTTGAATGTGGGTATTTTAGAGTTGATTGGTTGGATTGATTTGAATTGGTTGGATTTGGCAAGAGCCATATTTGGAAATATCAAGCGTATTTCAATTTAATGTATGTATGATTGGGCTGATTGATTGAATTTATTGGTGACAGAAGCCTATTTGTATTTACCGACTGTATGGCTATCCAAATTTATGTATGGTTGGGTTGATTGGTTGGATTTATTGGTGCAAGAATAATGTTCAGCTAGACTGAATGTATGCCAGCTGAATTTATATAGGTTCAGAACAACTAATACTTATAAATCATTAATAAACAGACAGTACTGCATCTACGTTATTCATGAGAAAAGTTTAAAATAATATTAATTATGCTACATAATATATACTACATTAACTATTGTTACGTAATTGATTAAATGTTATAATATAGTATTGTAATAGATTACCCTATACTGATATGTGTATTGAATGCTAATTATACTACTCTGACATGTGTAATGTTATAGTGTACTAGTATGTGTAAAGGACAACAAATAAAGGTGTAAATCAACACCTAATTACCTTACTTTAATTCCATACGTTTTTGATACTCATCCAAAATTTTCAGATTGATAATCATAGTTAGCTGGTAATCAAATAGTTGGGATTATATTCCTAATTACCGTGGTCATATTAGTTACACACGAAGGTATCGATTGGAGCAAACAGGTCCATCTTCGTAAATGTTACATGAATTATCATCCCAGCTATTAATCTTACTCTCAGCAGTGACGAACGATCGATCTCAATGAGCTTATACCTGAAAGAAATCCTAATCTTTGTCAACTGCACCAAGGCTTTAGAAATAATGTTTTCATAAATTTTTATGAGTTTGGTATTTTAAATTGCAATTATGTGAAAATACCAATCAAATTATGAGAAAAATCATAAGGATACGTTTAAGTATGTTAGGCGTTCTTTACGTTCCCATATGGAATGAAATTGTAATAAATGTCTGAAGTAGGATAGCATCTAATTAGGTAGTTACTTAATTTACAGGTCAGATGAAAAATTTATTTATATGATCATAGGTTTAGTTTTTTTAAACAAAGTAGTTATTATATTTATTTAATTTTATTTTGCACTCAATTTTTGCTGAATTTATATATTTTGTTTCCAATTTATTTTGATCTCATACTTATAATACTTACTCGTAATAAGTTTTAGCTTGTGCATCAGTTAATTGGAAGCTACAATACTGGATGTAATGATAATGAATTCTTATATTATCTTCTTGAAATTATGTCTTATATTCATAAATTGAATTATATGTGGGATTTCTTTTTAGTTTTATTTATTCATTTAATTCAAAATAAAATACATTACAGAAAATAACACCTGTTATATACTGCATTGCAGAAAAAAATCCAAACACGCATAAAATGATAAAAATCTGTTAAAAGTGTTCTATAAAAACTACAAAAACGTAATAGAATCAGAAATGTGCATACAGTCAACTTAAAACAATTAAAAATCGAAACGTATAACGAAATTAAAAGCAATATATTCTAAATCGTAATATATATATATATATATATATATATATATATAAACTTTTAATATATATATACATAAACTAACAGAAGAAAGCCAAGTAGCCAAAAGAATTTTTATGGTATTGATATTGTCACGTAGAACTATAGTATAGAACTCAATGACACACACAAGAGGTAGAGCTAAATCAATTTATTAACGGAACTCAGAACTGAGAATACAGTAATTGGATGATGGTGGACTTTTTGGAGCACCCACCTTGCGTAGCAAGGTTATCTCCAAGATCCTGGTAGTTTTGAGCCCTGGCGTCATAGAATGCCCTGGTCTTTTGGGCCTAATAGCAAAGAAAGTGCAACGTCGTTGCCGGTTCCATAGACAGGGGAGAAAAGGAAGAGTGGCAAGGAGAGTCTTCTTGGGAGTATAGGGAGTGGACGAATCGGAAGTCTTGATGGTTCGTGAGTGGCCAATCAGGAAGCTGGGTTATTGTAGTGGAGAGGTCAAAACTTTTTGTGGGACTTAGCCGATCAGAGCATTCAGAATAACCATCATTTTCTCCTCCTTGTTGCTAGTTTTCTTTGATTGCTTAACTGCCTCAATTAATCTGGGGAATTCTTTAAGCGCTTCTCTGAGTTCTTTCAGGATTTCCAGGGTTTCTAGTGCCGAGGGTATTTCTTCATTAACTGTTAAAGTGGGCTCCTCGTGTTGTTTTCTAGGTGAGAATACAGTAATTGACAAATCTTCTGCTTTTATACAAGCAGAGAAAGTTCCAGAATACTCTTCTGGAGGCAGTAAGAAAAGTCCAGAACACTTGTCTGGCAAGCTAAAGAAATGTCCAGTATCTTCTGGAACATGAAATATAGGAAAACATAAAATCAATGAATTAAGTATTTCCATGTACTATTAATCGCATTGTTTCTAGCGTGATTCGAACCCAGGTCTCTTGATCATGAGACCAGTGCCATGACCTTTCGGCCATGGAGATTCGACTGTCTTTCTTCAATGCGGCAATATCATGATCGCTTGATCATGAGACCAGTGCCATGACCATTCGGCCATGGAGATTCGACTGTCTTTCTTCAATGCGGCAATATCATGATGTCTTCATTTGTATCCCCAATATAGCTGTGCATTGTCATCGAATTATCGCAATTTTGAGAAATAAAGAAAATTCTGGCTCAGTTTTATTCTATTTTCATTGCGTTCAGGTTGCAATTTTGTCAAAGTATGATTCTTTATGATCATATAATAATTGAACACTTCAGTCGATTGTTTATAGTGATTACACCATTCTATCGGATATTATGAAAATAAATTTGAGCAGAATTTAGAGATTTATGAAATGGAAATAGGATCCTAAGCAACATGTAATAAATATTTTCCCCTGAGTGCTAATTTAATTTTAAAACAAATTAATTCTATATTTCTTCGCTCTATAATCCAGTTCGTTCTCTTTAATTATCTATTTTACATGCCATCCGACTTGGCTACCCCTTAATATTCATATTTCGAAATTATAGAATAAAAAGACAATTACTTTTGGCAGCAAGATTATATCGGCCGAAATCTTTACTTTTTATTCTAAGCTTTTGCCCTAATATAAATTACATACTTTAATACAAAACTTTTATACTGATTTTTTTATTTGCTGACCATTTCTCTCACTAATATGAATATTCCTCATCATTAGTAAAATTTTTAATATCTGGAAGAATTATCTGAAACCAGTATTAATTATTTATTCAAGACCTCCATTTATTTTTTGGCTTGCTTTGCCCAATAAAATCTCCTTCTGTTATAAAACAATATACAAGTTTTAAATTGAAATTATTATTTTTTTCTTAATTTAAGTGTCCATAAGTGTGTTGTTACTGCTTAGAAAAAACTATTGCTATGAATTAAAAATCATAAAAATTAAACAATTAAAAAAATTGTAGGAAAAAATTTAACTTTGAAAAAAATCAACATTTAAATATTAAAATAAGTGGCTTTGATAAGCTGGAAGCCCGGTAACAGTAACTGCGAAGGAGAAAGCTATTAAAAAGAAAGAAATATTAAAATTTAACTTTACTGAAGTTACGGCAATGAAATTAATATATTTTGGTGTATATTATTTGCATCATCGTTCTGAGCTTTCCAACTTTATTTTTCTATCTATTTATATTTACAGGAAAAAAAATAAGCATTATGAAACTTCTTTAATGAAAAAAAAAAGTTTTCTTGATGAGAAATACGAGTTTATGACTTTTTTATTATTTTCACTTCTTACGATGATTACAACTTGCTTTCGTTTTGAAAAAAAAAAGAAACAATCTACTAGATTCTGATACTTTTTAATATACAGTAATGTATAGTAAAATAATGAAGAGTAATCATATCAATAATTATTTTAATTATAGACAAAAATAATTAATTTCAGAAAAATACACTTGAGTGTATTATTAAAAGACAATCATTACTTGAAAAATTTAAATTTCAGATGCTATTATAGCAATATATGATTGTTAGAATTTAAAAAAAATTATATTTAGCTCTGTTTTTCATAGGGAAAACAACCCTTAAGGATTCTTACGGAACGATTAAACTCTGAAAGTATTCATTTTTAAATGAATAATTCGAAATTGATATTAAATTTTAATAAAGTTCAAGACAAAAATAAATGTAATTAAATTTTATATTTGATTTAAAAGCACCAATACTTCATTATCTTCTCCCCTTTTTAAAGGGTAAAATTGAAATAATTTCTTTAGAATTAAAAAAATAAAATAACTTGAAGGAAATTTTTTCAAAAAATGTTATAGTTTCATTTAGGAGACAGAGATGGCAGCACTATCTAGGTTTGAATTTTTCAGATTATTCAAGACGCTTACGTAGTATGTCCATATAATTATTACAGCTTTTTATATCATCGCCATTATCTTTCTTGGGAAAAAAAAAAGGATATTAGTTTCTTTTATAATGATTTTATAATCAAACATTTTTTTTTTCAGATAAGAAATCAATGGTATTTTTGAAATGTAACTTCAAAAATGAGTTGAAAATATAGTAGTTTAAATATCAAAATACGCTTGTAAAAAGTGAAAGATAAATATATTTATTATTGTAAAATTATAATTTTCAAATTTTAAAGGAAAAATGACAGTGATTAACATGTCAGAGAATTTTATAGTTGAAAGGATTTCATGCTAAGTATGCGATTTCTAAAAACAAAACTAAAATTTAGCTAATTGGACTAACCAAAATAAATATATATAGGATAAAGAAAATAAGAATAAATATAGAAGAAATAAGGAAAAATAAGAAAAGAAGAATGAAGTCAAATTGTTATCCTGTCATTAAAATAGTATTGCATTTATTCATTAGTTATATATTCATTCGTCGCATTTAATCTTTCGTTCGTTATTTGACATATTTAATAGACATATACGCGGAAATAAATGAAACTAATTTCTGTTGCTTTATTCTACTTTTAATGCTTTATATTGGATTTTTCTGACAGAATATTTATAAATATCCTCA
>JAPMOR010006592.1:63167-82747 GCA_026543865.1 Argiope aurantia
CAATAAATTTCTGAAATCATTCAAGTTAACGTTTACTCTAACCGATATCATTTTAAAGATATAATATGAATTATTAGTAGCGAAAAAAATGAGACATCCTGCCTTATTCTGTGGTCAATCATTGTACATGAAAACTTAAAAAAAATAAACAGTAAAATATACCAAAAAATGCTGCGCCTAAAATATTTGCACGGGGATTGTTTGCATGTCTAAAACTGGTCTAAATTTGAAATTTCTAAAGTAAGCCTTTTTAAATGTCCTTACTAGATTCCCGAAGAACAAATTTCCTACATTAACAAGTTTTGGTTAATATACCATAACTATATCACGCGATATTTAGTATTTTTGTTGAGAGATTGTCTCCATATTTAGACCTGTAAGATTTAGGTACTCTCTGGAACGTCGCTGATAGATTTTTTATTTTAATATTTATTTTTGCGCCTTTTAAAAGCATTTGTAAAGTAACAATCTACCTACTGAAAAATTCAATTGCTATTTCATTCATGACAAAATATTTATAGTGAATATTTCTGAGAGGTTAGATTCTTTTCCGCAAAGAAAGCATAAAAAAATTATTGTATGAGCGAAATATATTAAATTCAGTTTGTTTTTATAGCTTAAAAGAAATATTAATTTAGATTCTAAAATTAATATCTTACCGATAAAGAGATAGAGAAAATATTAACTGATTTTTTTATATTTCATTCATTTGTTTTTATATTAGTAATTACCATTTCTAACATCATTTCTAATTATTCATCATTAAAAATGAAATAAGTTGCCACATAAATTTACTCGTTTATAACAAAGTAGACTGTATTAAATTTACTGATAAATGTAAATCAATTTTCTTCTACACTTTACGGACAACTTATAGTTCTGCACAAATATTTCTAGATTCTGTACAAATTGTGTATTCTGTACAAATATTTAAAGGTTTCCTTATAAGCAGACAAGCGTAAATGATATATGCTTGTTATAGGAACACAAAGCGATGAATAACTGATTTTTCATTTATTCTACTCATCTTTCTTTTCTTTATTGTTTCACATTTTAAGTTATTGTTCTTCACATATTTTGATGCTTCTCATATGAATAGAAATTTGAAACAGACATAATTCTTGGCCTAATTGTACATAATTATACGTATCATTATATATAATTACGCTAATGCATTATATATAATTACACTATTACATTATATGTAATTACACTAATTATTGTATATAACTATAAAAGTATTTATTACAGATATAATACTGAAAATAATTATCCCATCGGATGTTTTCAAGAAGTATTCAGTTTAATAATCAATTTTTTTATCAAAACGCAAAAAAATATATTGAACTAAATTGGTCATTTTTCAATCAAATTTAATAATTGAAGTAATAAAATAAAATAAAAGTTACAAATTGTAATAATACTACTAAACGTAATTTAGGAAAAACAATTTAATTATGTTTATGAGTTCGATAATAGACAAAGGTTTAATTTTCGCTTTCGTTTTTAAAAGTTTAAAATTAATATGAGAACAACGCTTAGACTTATTTGTACTTAAATAGACTTATTTGATAAATTACGATTGTTCATATAACTGAGATCTGCAAATACTTTACGAAGAAAGTCACTTATAATTTTTTTTTTTTTTGCAAATACAATTTTTTTAAAAAATAATTTAAAAGCGAATTTCCTTCAAAATTTAATGCAATTTTTGTTATGATTGCCAAAATAAAGGCTTAGAAGATTTATTTTTCAAATACATATTTCAATATCCAAGAAAATTGAAATTTGTAGCTTCAAAATTTTATTTGATTCGTACGCAATTGCTATTTGTTCAAATATATTTTTAAAATTTACAAAATTTAATTCTGAAAAAAATAGCAGTAAACAAAAATATGAATCAGTACCTCATAAATCATTCAATTTAACTGAATCATTCAAAAAAAAGTGTTGAATCAATAGCATTTGGATTCCTAGTAAAGTTCGTCAGCATTTTGAATTTTGTGAGTGCGCCCATAAATGCAGTATTTTACGGGCAATCAGAAAATTCAATGCAAACAAAAATTAGGCATGTTTGAAACTTTACTTCCCTCTATAAAATGGCCTTGACTTTCAATTTATACACAACTTCAAATGTGTCGCTATATAAAAAATTAAAAAATAATAACTTTTAATAAAAAATTAACTTTAATTTTGAAATATTTTCGAATATTACGATTTATATTTTAATGATTAATATGTATGCAAAATATTTAGAATAATATGTAGTTTCACACCAAGATACTTTAGGTCAATAATTACATTATTTGTAAAGATACAAATACATTTAAAAATATTTTAACATCAGTTTGTCTTGTTAACTCTTGTTAGCTCACAATCTCAAGATAAATACACCTAGACTAATGAACTTTGTTCTCCAGTAAGAACGTTTGCTATAGTTTCGATACTTACGAGAAAAATGGGTGTTGTTGTTTGAAATTTTGAAGTTTATTTCTAAGTAAACATATTGATGGTCCTTGTAACATTTTTCATTTACACATCTTTATGATTACTTTAATTTATTTCCAAAGACATATTTTTATGGTTTTATGATAAAAGATAACAGAATGCATTTTTTCTTCTTTTTTTTGCGAGACTACACATTATTTGAAATAATATGTGCATACAGTGTCTTCAACCCATATTCTATTCAACGGTGCACAATTTATTAATAGAAATCCATTCATAAAAAAATTGCTTAAAAATAATAGTCTGTAGATACAAGGTGCTGCTACCGTTAATAAATATCGTGTAATCAATTTTGAGAATAAAAAATTACCTTTAGGTTTAGAACAACTAGTTGCCTATAAAATAATTATAAGGAGCAATTAAAAATATAACATATATATATCTATATTCTAGAAGATTCAAAATTAAAGGTATACTTGATTAATTGATTTATATATCGAAAATAGAGGAAAACTGATAATAATATAATATTCTCTAAATTATTTTAGATGCATAGTAGTATTTCCTTTAATAAGATATTTATTAATGGATAAATAAAAATATTAGTAGAAATTCCTATGGAGTTACTAAATGTTTTCTCTTTTATTTCACAACATTCATGCAGTGAATATATCATTGAAGTCCTGAGCAATTACTCCAGAAATAACTAGCATCAAAACTTTTGCTTAACAGACTAAATCTTTAAAACTGAACAACATTGGCGATGATACGGCGTGTATGAAACAACTGTCTCTTTATTTCGCAGAGGAGTAATAAAAACTTATAATATTCAGCTGAGGAAACAACTTTCAAAACTCAATTACTACCTTCCCAGCATCAACGCCAAGTGAGCGCTTATTACCGTAAACAAATACTAAAAGCCAAAGAGAAGTCGTCATCAATGCCGTCTAGTAAACAATTCCAATCATTTAGGTCCTTTTCACAGTGAATCCAACTTTTCCCAAGAAAGCAGTCGAGAATTGAGATCTTGAAATCGGATGCAAATTGCTATTTAGCGAACAGTTTCGTTTTCTTTTGCTCGGGCTCGTTTCGAACAAGTGCCCCTTAAATTGCCGCTGTTATACGCACCAAGACGACGTGCTTCTGCCGGGAGGGAACGGAGAAGGGGTGGAGTAGAAGTGAAGCGAAGTGCTTGGCCACAGAGGGATTTCTAAGAATCGTGTTGAGTTCGTTTGCAGTGAATTGTGTTCGAATTTCTGGAACATCGTCTTCGGCGTATGTACACATCAGAGAACACTCAAAGCGCAATTTAGGGAGTTGTAGTCGAAGATATGACGGAATTTATATGTACTTATTCTAATAAGGCCTGTGGGTTGGAAAACGAGTAAGTCACATATAACCGTTTGCCTCGCGTGAAGACGTTGGGGTGAGTTTCATAAAACTGAAAATGGTTAGTTAAATTGAAAATGACATCTAATGTAAGAATGCAATTCCGACTTTAACTTGCTGAACTGTTATGGGTGGATCTAAATAAACTTTATTAAAATATTGATTCGCTAAAAATGTTTGAAGAAAGTAAATGATTTTTATATGATTGTAAGTAATGTTATCTTGATGTAAATTTACATATATATATATTTTAATGTATGTAATGTTTTGTAGCATGCAATAGTCATAGGAAATAAAATAAATGGAAGAAATAAAAAGATTTTAAACTGGCAATTTTGTATGCCATTTCAGTTCAAATGAGGTACATTTTTAATTGCACTCCTTTAGAAGAAAATTGTTAGTTACATCTGAATAGCATTAAAAATAGGAACTTATTGCAAAAGTCATCATTTTTATATACTGTAATTTTGAAATATCAAAAAAAAAAACAACTATTTATTTATAGAAATATCTAAGAGCATTGTTTTCTTCATAAATACTATACCATCTAGCACTAATAAATGTGAATTTAGCACTATATATGCATTTTGCCATGTAGTTTATAAATAATTTGCTTTGGCTACCTCTTGATTCTTTGGAGATATTGGTTGTATTTCATTTCTTAAAATCGTTTAGATGAAGCTTCATGTCTATGATACCATCCAATTTTTTTCCATCAACATAAAAGTCGTGTTATTTTAATTGTCTTACAAATGTGGTGTTCATTGTATTGGGTTGTTCGGAAAGTAATTTTTTTTTGTGGAAAAGAAAGATGGTTTTCGTATAATAAACAAATACTTTATTAAATTATATATTGGCATTTCTTGTGCAACACCTTTTGCCATCTTTCTGGTAGTAGCATAATTCCACGCTCATAAAATTTTTGGTCTTTGCTGCCAAAAAACTGATCGAGGTGGTTTTTGACCTCCTCATTTAAGGTGAAGGTTTTACCGTCTAAAAAATTTCGCGAACCAGTTCTGGCACTGGCGTACTGTGAGCACACCTTCTCCATAAACATCGGTTCATTTCTTTCTGGCTTGAACAGCATTTTTATCCTTTCTGTAGTAAAACAGTAAGATATGTCGAAAATGCTGCTTATCGCTCTCCATATTTAAAAAGGCGCCAACCAAAAACTACTTCGTAGAATTAATTGGAATTTTTCACACACAAGCCTTGCTATATGAGCTCTCAAAGAATATAAAAATTATGCTGTTTAAATGTGAAGTTGAGTGCAAAAAATACAATTAAATCCTCTGTCGGGAAAAAACGAAACCAATATAAAACCAAACGAACAACCCAATATATATGAGCTTTTTCTTATAGAGACCATTTCCATGACATCATAGCGCTGCTATGTCAGGTTCATCTATCTTCTTTTAGTAATATTGGAAATTCACTTTTTTTATTCGTCCTGTAAACTAAATAGATATTAAACAGAATCCTTCTTTAAACTTCAACAATAGAAGGAAATCATTCGAACAAGCATTTGATAAAATAATGAAAATGATTTCGGTTACATTCACATTAATGAAAATATGAGAATATTAAATATATTTTTATTATGAAGTTTGAAATCTCTAGGTTAAATGGTTTGACCTGTAGAGCGCCAACACATTATGAAACGAGAAATAAAAGAACACACGCACGCACGCACACACACAAACTTATTTTTATTATAGATATATTTTATTTTATTGTTGATTAATTATTATGATTCTTTAATTTGAAGACTTTACTGGAAATGTAGAACTAAAGGTCTGTGATAGAAACAAAGACGACTTAAAGGAAAATACTATTAAAATGTTACGACTTAAAGGAAAATACTATTTAGATGTTACATTTTAAAGGAAAATACTATTAAAATGTTACGACTTAAAGGAAAATACTATTAAAATTTTATCAAAAATTTTTTGGATTGCATCTTTTTAAATCAAATGACGTTAGAAACATGACAATTGATCATTGTTGGATCAATAAACACATAAATTTTCTCAGAAAATTTTAACTATTCTTAATAGAAACTCATGTTTAAATTTAATAATTTTAGTACTAAAATTAGCAACAGTTTAAAATATCTTGAATTCCTAATGAGTAACATATGGGTTTATCTATCCATTTTTTTTTGTCTGTATAATAATAAAAACAACTTCTATAAGCAATTTTAACTGATCAATAGAATCAAACAAGGAACATTGATGAAAGAAATGTTTAAATTTTATTCAATAACAATTGAAAATTCAGTACTCCAAGTCGCCATTGTCTGAGATGGAAATATCATTTCTGAAGAAATAAGCAGCTTTAGCCAATTCAAAGAATATTTCTATTAAAATTCACAAGATAATTTCTAACTACTTTAAACAATGCTCTCAATTCAGTAACTGGAATTTTTTCATTATATTCATATCATTAAATATCAAATTTAGGTCGATGGCTTCGAAGAGCTTAAAGATTAAAAAAATGAATGCTTATAATAAAATATTAAATGTTCAGAAAAATTTAAGCTTTAATGTATAAACAATCTATTTATACAGACATGGTAGGATGTGGAATCATTTCAGCTATTGGGATTACTATGTTTATTTTTATAAGATAATATTTCCTTCAATAATAACTATTTAAAGTGAAATAATTTCAATCTTAAAGCTTAGTTGGCAGCAATGCTTTGTTTCAAATTGTGCTTTAAAAAATAAATCAACAATAGCTTTTGCAATATTAGTCAATTGTATATTTTCGCTTTTAAAATTATTTGATCAAAGTCAGAATTTATTTATTAAATCAAAAACGATATTTGTTTAGTTTGTTGGTATTTTTTATATGAAGGTATACCTCAATAACGCAGATAATTAATCCATGGATTATTGCATCGAAATAACCACCATTACAGGAAAAGGATGGAAACCCCGTTCCTTTCTCTTATGTTGAATTCAAAATTAAGAGGATTAATGTAAATGGAAATCTAAAATATTGGTTAAATAATGACTCAGAAAATGGGAAAAACGATTAAAGGATATATTGAACATCTGGATGCAAAATTTTTAATTAAAATAAATATTAATAAGTTTCTGAATCTACTCAACCAATACTTCTAATCTAATCATAATCCATTTTTTTTTATTATCTAAACATTTATAAATTCTTGTGTCACTAACGTGTATTCGCAGAAAAATAGGAAAGACAGATGATGGGAATTTCAAATGACATTAAAATTGAATTGCAGTTTTTAAATTAATGCCGATGTGATTCATATAAACTTTATTTACCCTTGTTACAATTTTCAGAACAAATCAAATACGCATAATATTTAAATGCCCTTGCGACAGTAACTTCCAACGTAAGACAATTAATGATAAAGAGAGAAAATAAAGAGAAAATATAAATTAACGGGGAGATAATGAAGGAGATAAAGGAGTGAAATAAAAAAAAATAGGAGAAAATCACACACGAAAAAATAATATATATTATCCAGGATGAATGCTGTGATCTGTTATAATTACTCAATAGGTACTTTATATCCTCCGTTTCTCAGATTATTAAATATTTGCTCAAAAGTATTCCGTTATGATTTATCATACCATTTTTTTATTATTGAAGCACTCACTAAATTATTAAAAAGGACCTTGTATTGTCTGGAATATATATTGACTCTTATAGATACGTTATAGCATGATCCGTAACGTATACAACATAATAGCCTAAACTAAGCCTACTAAGTTGAACGACATAGGCTCATATCCTCAACAATATTTATTAGATCGTGTGTTAAATGATCCACCGTTAATTTCAACTTGATTTATTAATGGAAAATTAGTTATTAATTGAAATTACTTTTGCATAAATATTATACAGTTAAAGAAGAGAATATTCCAGGAAAGTTTTTAGTGTTATATCTACTTTCTAATAGGTTGTTTCAACATTTTACCATTTTATTAAATGAAAAAAAATTAAGTAATTTAAATTGTTTAAATTGTTTGTTTTGTATATTTATCCATGTCATACAACTAGGGGATGTTTAAAAAGACACTTCAAAGCGCCTTTGAATAATTGTATTCGATCCATACAATTGATACATACTATTGACAAAAACATATCTTTACTCTACTGTACTACTACTCTGAGTCTATCTTTCACAAATGATGTAGTTGTGCTCTTAGCATAGCTTTAAAAAGGTATTTTAATTAGATCATTTTATCTGAAGATAGTAATGGATCTTCTAAATAATATTTTTCCGTGCCCATGTTTCCTCACTCTCCAACTACGGAACCGCTTAGAAGATTCTTAACGAGCTAGTTTCGTTATCTGATAGCACTTGTAATTTAACAAATATCTGTTTCCTGAAGTTCGCTTGCAAAGACGACTTGAAAGTTTAGTCGAAAGTCTCTTAAAAGCACTCCTTCTATTATGCTGGAATAATTAGACGCAAAAACAATTAATATTCCCGTCAACGTTGACTTTAAAGTCATGAAAAGGCGGAAATATATTGCCATCTTGCAAATAAAGCAACGCTATGAATTAATTTTTCAGGCCATTGTACGAATTATTTTGTCAGGAATTTTTAAATACTTTCCCTACTTAATGGATGGTTTATAGAGAGTAATTACATAATTAAGGGGAGCATAATTTGTTACAAAATTGTTTCTTTTTCAAATTAGTTTAAATTTATTCTTGGTTTTAGAATAAAAAAAATAATAAATTAAGTGATGTCGTTAAGTCTTAGGAAAATACTTGCAGAAGTATGTATTCTAAAATAGCATGAGAAAAATATTTACAGTCAACAAGTGTAATATCTTGGGAAAAATGTAACAAGTTATGAATAATAGTGAATAAAAAAATGTAACAAGTTAAGAATAATAGTGAATAAAAAATGTAATAAGTCTGAATACTAATGAATAAAAAAATATTCACCGCATTTGAAAGGTTTTAAATCTTTAACAAACTTGATTTCTTTTTGAAATTAATTTTCCTTTAATATCCTAATTACAATTTCTTTGTTGACTCTTAAATTTTGAAATACCAACTAAAATGCAATCGTTTGATTCTAGTAGTTCATAACCAATTTTTATGCATCGTTCAATTTCATCGAGTCGAAAGAAAGGCTATTCTCTTGTTAACTACTATAAATTAATGGTGAAATTTTACATCCACTGAAGTATAAAAGTGGTTTTTTTCAAACAATTTCAAAATATCATTCATCTTTATAAAAATAGGCAAAAAATTCCATCGTCATTTCTTCTAATATTTCCAACAGAAAAAGAAATTAAAAAAAACCTTAAAGAAATAATTTTTCATGTTAAACGAGTAAATAAGGACATTTATCATGGTTCATTCGGTTATTTGAATATAAACGTTATTGTTAATGATTAATGTAAAATTGCTGAATTTTTATGAAGTTATATATACTGAATAAAGCTTCTACAGTGATTTAACAAGATAATAAATAATAAGGATAATATTAATTTCCGAAAAAAAATTAATAAATAATTTTAAACATTAAATAATTAAATGATTTTTAACAATAAATGCTGCCATATGAATATATTGAGAATAATAATTTTAAAAAAAGCTACTTGTAAGTATTATTTTGCATTCAGCAATTTACAAAGACAATTCAGTAGTAATGATTTTGCCTTTTATTATATAGTGTATAAATCGCCGACAATCTATAAAAAAACTAATTATTTTAAATAATATCTGACTTTTTTAGGCTAAGTATGAAACAAGAGAATAATTTCATACTTTTCCTAGACATTGTAGTTCATAATACGTAGGCTATAGAATGAAAAGAAATTGTTAGGCAAAATATTAAAATAAGCCGTAATAAGCCTGTAAATTAGAAGACGTTCATTCCTCATATTGTTATAATGATAAATTACTGAATATCATTAAACATTTTTTTTTTCAAAATATTAAAACAAATATATAAAACAAAATTTAGGCCTAGAAAATGCCTAGGAATGGTGTGAAATATTAATCGTTTTATAGATTGCCGACCAGTTTTATGCATTTTGTAAAATTCTTTGATATTATTAGAATGCTGAATTTCAAAAATTGGCAGATAATATATATTATTGATTATGCAATTAATCTGTTATTAACAATAATAAGAGGTTAAATCCTTTTTAAAGATTTACCTCATTTACTGGTTAGTGTTAATAATACTAATTTATAAATCGTACTGATCGTAATATATATACCATTTCAAGTGAGTCAGGAAAAATTTCAGTAAGATAAAATTATAAGTGATTTATCAGACATAATAATATATATAATATATCTATAACACAGAACTGAAATTTTAAATGATCTTGTCATTTAGCCTATTTCTTTTATCTTAACGCCAAATTTATAACGTAATAGCAAGAAGTCATTAAATTAACAATCGCTTCCATATCATGGCACGTGATGTTCGAAACCGCTTCATAGTAATAAATATCCAATATTTAATTTAGCAAATTTTAATAGAAGATAGCATTTTTTTTCTTTCAGCTAATGAATTTTGAGTAAAAATAAACGTCAATTAAGTTTTATATAACTCTGTTTTACGTCTAAATTAAAGAAAATATGGCATATGTTCAAAACACTGCATTTCACAGTAAAAAGATATTGATTAAATAATGAAAAAACATACGAATCACATTTTTAGATAAATTAGGCACATAAAAACATGTTTGAAAAAATATATTTTTTAATTTTAAATGAAAAACTTTTTAATACAAATAACCAAACATCGTAGCCGTGTAATATCAACTAGTATCTTTAACCATTCTTTCGCAAAGGATGTATATATTTAATGGAACTTATTCTTATTAAAATACATTGCCTGAATTTATCAGTAGCCTTTCACAAATTCAAAAAGAACTGGACTTTAAGCAATACATCTCCATTTGTGGTTTCTTCATGTGCGAATGAATGAAGGCTATTGAATGCGTGTATAAATGAATTTCTGATGATGGAAAAATCTTTCACTCTTCATTATCGAGACTCACTAAAAGCTTTTCAAAGAGAAAGAGAAAGCGAAGAAATTAAAGGGTTCAATGGCCTTTTAGTTCTAATTGGATAACATGAAGCAAAATTTTTTCTAAACTTAACTTCCTTTTATATTTGATTTCTTTAAAAAAATTTATTTTCAATAATATAATGCTTCATCAATGGGAAATTAACACTTCACTGATTTTTTCAATTATTCATACATTAGAAATTTTTTTTATTACACTCTATATATACAAGATGCGACTTAAATTCGTGCAGACTACAAGCATCATAATAAAAATATAATGTTCGAAAAAAAAGGTGATTTGCAAGAATATGTTTAAAAGTCTTTAGATTTTTTTCCAAATTAAAATGTTTGTTTCAAAAATTAACCGAAAGATGGCGCTTACACACAGAAAAATCGAGACGGTTAATGTAAATCAGAATATCTAGCTATAAAAAAAGGCTAGAAATGGATCCATTATTCTATGACATCGCCAAGCTATCGTTACCGGATAGAGCATTAATGGTTTAAACTTTTCCATAAAAAGCTGAGCCCATGATTAAACGATTGCAAAAGTTGCGCGCGTTGAAAGGAATCAAGGTGAATAAAAGCTCTATTTTATTAAAGAGAAATGGGGGGGGGGGGGTTTGGAAATATTGACCCGATGCATTCTGCACGAAATCTTGAAACTGTATCCACACAAGATACAGGCACTTCATCAATTATTGCCATCATATTCCGATGAATGTCATGCCTTTGTAATAAGGGAACAAATGGAACGTGATCCACAACGGTTGCTGGACATCATATAGACAGACGAGGCCCATATTTCATTGCATAGTGTCGTGAATATGCAATTGGCCACTTCAAACCCCCTTGAGTACGTGACTAAGCCTTTATATTCTCCACATGCGAAAGTTTGGTGTGGCTTCACCGCGTTTGAAGACAGTTGTCCTGCATACGTTTGGAAAACCTGTTATGTCCCTGCAGATCTGTATTTTAATCTTTCCTGAGACCACGTTTTTCCTGCTTTGCAACAAAGATTTTAAAAACTTGCCAACACCTTCATGAAGGATGGTTCCCATTTACTGAGGACCGAGAGATAAGCTGAGTCTAGCGGACTTTTATTTTTCAGCATTTTAAAGTCTCATGCATCCTGGGAACTTAGATAAAACTGAAAGATGTCATTTAGTGGATCATTAGTGGTATGGATGCTGGCATGCTACACTTAGCTGTAATAATCGTAGCTACATTTTTTACTTGCTTAATTTCTTAGGGGGGTACATGTTGAATATGTTTTGCGTTAAAATAACTTGTTTTGAGTTAAATTACTGTGCTCTGTTTTTCTAATTTGAACGAATAATCTCCATTTCACGTATATGTCATTTTTTTAAATCATTTTTTATGGGAAAAATTTAAAGGCTCTCTGAACATATTCCCTCAAACAACATTTTTTTTCGAGCGTTAAAAACCGAATTTTTACAATGAGTACTTGTTGTATTAGGGTATTTGAGTTCGAACGGTATTTTCTTGAACTTCGAGGTGGTTCTTCTATTCGATTTAAACTGTGATTGGAATATTTCGATGGAATGAAGAAGTGTTAAAATCGTCCGTTTCAGTTGGAAAATTTTTACCTAATTATCAAAAAATTCGCTTATTTCCTTTTGAAATTCTGTAGATAAATTGTTAGAGACTTACTAATTCGTCGTTTTTTTCTTCCCTTAGATAAGTTATGATACATTACTGTAGTTCTTTTAAAAAACCTATACGAACAATTTAACACTTGAAGTTGCCAAATCTTCATGAGTTTTGGTAAATCCACACTTAGTAACTTGTCGCTTACTTCTCATTACATTTTAGTCTTCTTTTCTTAATTAATAAATATAATATTTTCTGTAATTTTTTTATGGGAATGCATCTTTTTTTTTGTCTAATCATCCACATAAAATATCTGTATTACGTAATGTGATATTATATTTAAATCTAACATGCCTTATTGCCATCCTCTTCTTGGAATATCTCGTTCAGTGTAATTCTAATGCGCAATTTGTAAGTAATCAATGTAAAGGATAATAATAGCAACTCCTATTGATATAGCTTATTTAACTAGGTTTATGAAAAAAAAATACAGTATTATAACTCAAGTAAATTGGTCAGTGCAAGTTTGGAGGTACATCCGCTGAATTTCAGTTACTGGAGGAATATTTTTTAAAGTTTCCAATCCCGACAATATACAATTAGCGTACGCAGTTGCCTACCACTTTTTGAATAATTATAATTAAGAGAGCAGACACACTTTATAAATTATTTTCTTTTTTTAATTGATTCACTTTCATTAGTCTTGACGTTCCTTAACTCACTATGCAATCGGTGAGTGAATTTCTAAATTTGCAAAGCTAAAAGATAAAATTTCAAAAATTAGCTTTTACACTTCGGTTAGCTAGCCTATCTCGAGGGAACTTTGCCAATAAGTCTCATTTAGATTAAAGAAAATTTGTAAATTACATAAGAAATCAATATAAAGATTATTTTTTTGTAGTGAATATCAACCATAATATCATTTGATCATAATGACAGTTATGGTTAAAAGTAACCAAACTGTGCATTTCATTTATATTTTTAATTAATCATGCAGTAAAAAAGGAGAATAAAATGAAGCCATTTTTTTTTAATACTTTGACATAACATGTTTTCATTCCCATTAATTATCATAAAGGATTTGGTTGCATCACATCAAGAATAATAATTAGAGTTGTTTTATAGATATTTACGAATAATCCATTTATCTTTCCTTGTTTAAACAAATTAATGTATATAATTAAGATGTAATAATACATTAATTGACTGTGCAAAATAAACATTACACGACACAAAACATTTTTAACATATTTTTTTCTCTTCTCTTTCTATTCTGCAGTAATTAGTGCTGCTTTAATGAAGTTAATTAGAATTAGTTTGAGCCTTCTTCATAATGGCTGAAAAACTGTAAATAATGAATTTATTTAATTACTTAATTAAATTTATTAATTACTCAGTATGTATAGTCACGTTTTGTAAAAGAGGATATGCCAAGCGATGATTGCCACATTTTCAAAATCGATAGAATAAAATGAGATACTATTTTAGAAAAAAATAAAATTACATCTCATTTTATTTTTTGTAAAATGTTATTTATTCACCTTTGCTATAGCTGTGGGAATAAATGTTCGACGCATTTAGACAGTACACCCCGCTAATTTTGTATAAATTGACGAATATTCTCAGAATCAAAATAGCGTAATCGTTCCCTTCTTCTTTCAGTTCCTTCCTCCGAAAAGTATTTTGAATTGTTATAATCGCATTTCTAAAAAAAATTATTAAAGAATAAAATCCAAAATGTCTTTTTCATAAATATTAATGAATATAACTCAACTTTATAAATATGTGAGATTGAACAAAAATTGTCATTATAGTTAAAATAAAATTTTAAAAAATCGAATAGAGAAACTCCAACAAAACTTATTAAAGCACGAATGCTTACATGTTAATGCAACAATATAATGCTATATAATTCATGGAGTTAATATCCTGTTTATTATTGAAGTAGCCAAATTTTATTAAAATACAAAACAATAGATTTAGATGAAGAATGACAGCAGACAATTTTTGAAATATGTAACAAGCACCAATTAGCACCAATTTTATAATTGGAGAAATGAATGCTAAGATGTTGAAAGAATGAAAATAGTAATACATATTGTGAGGAAACGTGTGATAATGCGCTATTTGTTTATTGCTTGATCAGAAATAAAAAAGAATTGAGTGAAATATAAAATTAAAAAAATATAAAATTATATCTTACATTAATAAGTTGCTAAAGAAAAATAAATATCATTTTATAAAATGCAAGGTAAATTATTATTAAGAAATTGATATGCTTATTTTAATTAAAGTTACATTTTATTACTTGTTAAGTGAATCACGGGTGCACCTCGTAATTGAGGATGAGAACTTTCCGGTATGTTGTTTAGTTCTCGCCACCGTTGTGGGTAAGCAAAAAAGGTGAGGGTCTGGCTCCTCCCATCGCTGAAGGAACGTACTTCCTTAGGGAAAGTTTTTACTGTCGCCAATGATGTTGCTCAGGACTCAACTTCAGTTCCCATCAGTGTTACAGTGGCGCCGTGGCTTAGTTGGTTAAAGCGCCTGTCTAGTAAACAGGAGATCACGAGTTCGAATCTCGTCGGCGCCTACGGGTGGTTATATTTTACCAGCATACGATCCTGCGTTACTCAGCTCTAGAAAAAGACCTAGAGCTGCAGTTGATAATGTTTACATTAATTTCCCAGCCGTAAAAAAGCTGAGAATTTCTTAACTCCGTTGCCAATCTGGTGGCTTAAAATTCTCAAAATTATTACTGTTTAGGCCCTAGATGTCTAAGATGTGCTACACGCGAATTTAATTTTCTGAAATTTTTATTCAGCCCAATTAAAAGTCAGTAACCATAGTAAAAGGCAACGTAAATCCATTAAAATCTCTTCTTACCCCATAAATAATATCTATTACTATTTTAAATACATTAATTATACCAAAAACTTTAAAAATACAAAAATTAAATACCAAATTTCATGACGTTAGAGCTTTATTGCGCTCGTCTAAACTAGTTCAATTAATTTTAACTTTCCCTAAACTAGCAAATTAAAGTAACTATTCCAAATTATGATGTGGAGGTGCTCGTGACCACTTTGTCACATCGCGGAACTCCGAAACATCACGACGTTGCCGTTGCCGTTACTGTTGCGGCAGCCCGGTCATTCAAGTCTTTCCATGTGCCTTCCGGGGGGACAGAGTAGCCCGTTTGTGGTTAATTATTTATTTAATTATGGCTGTGAGTTTTTTCTTGATACCAGATCGTTAAGAATTCTTTAACACTAAATAATTTTCTTTGAAAATAAATGTCTTGTTAAATGGTTAAAGAGGGAGAGAGAGTGAGAGAACAAGACGTTGCATAGAGCATGTGGTCAACCATTTCTCCAAAGAAGCAGTACTTACTTAAATAGACCTATACCATTGACAGAAAGAATAAATAAGGTACCTTCGCATGTGCCCAATCATTTAGAGATTATAGCAATTCTAAATATACAACAATCTGAATCAGAGTGTACTATTTTATTTCGATCCTTACAGATAGTGAAACAAAAATCTACCTAAGAATGAATAGCGTTCCTTCCCTGGAATTACTTAATGACTTTTTAATATATCATTAGTAAAACGCTTTTCATTTATTCTACGAAATGACTGTTAAGACCTCCCTTTATTTTCTTGGTAACAGAATCTTCTTTATTTGATAGCTAGAACCCACTGAAATGCACGCAATCTGACATGTTTATATTTTGTGCATAAATAAAGATTAAACAATGATTTAACTAATTAGCAAAATATAACAAAAAATCAAATATTTTCTATGATTTCAATTATTTTGAAATAAGGTTTATTACATTGTTATGGAGGATTAATTTTTTAAGTTTGATTATATGCCATACTTTTCAATTAAAATAGTTTAATTCATAAAATATATATTTTCTTTAACATATTTAAAAAATGCAAGGAACTATTTAAAAAAAAAACTAATTTTAGTTGAATTCGGGCTCTAATATTCTTAATACATTATTCAGATTTCGAAGAATAAGTTAGTTATTGAATATGCATATATTTCAAATTATATTTTCGTAGACTTAAGTTTTGGATATTTTGTTAAATTGCATGTACTGTATATCAGAATCTGGTAAAAAAAGAGAGAAATTTTCAAGGAATTATATAAAAGTTTTGAAAAGCAATTTTATTTGAAATTAAGTATTAATAATGAAATATCAGTTTCATATTTATAATGCAACTATAGTAAAAAGAAAATTTATTTAGCGCATTAGATTCTGTATTTACAGTTACGAAATAATGAAAAGATATTAAATTTGATTTTATTATATGCTTTTTATTAAATCTTTAAACTTTTAAAATTTATTATTTGAAGAAAATTAACATTTCCTATAATGTGAAAAAATTGACATCGTAACTTTGAAGGGAAAAAAATCACATCCAGTTAAAATAAATGTTTAGTAATTTCAGAAAAAACTATTTTTTTCCAGTTTATGAGTCTATTTAATGGATGAATTTTAAATTAGTGGTTATGGCATCATCTTTCAAAAAATATATTCCTATTAGACGCTTAATAATTATATTATCCTTATATTAAGGATATTTCAAACATATTTATTATTTTATACGGGGTTTTTTCTTTTATCTGGCCTATTCCTTTGAAAAATAAAATTAAAAAATCTAATACTTTTAAAATTACAATATTTATTTTTATTATAAAATATCCTTACATACAAAACTCGCTCAGATTTCATTATATCTAAAACACTGTCGAGAAGGAAATTTCTCCAAATTCACTTTAGGTTTGTGGAGAGAGAGAGAGAGAAAAAAAAAGGGGGGGGGATTAGCAAGTCTTGACTCTAGTTTTAATATTTCTAATATTTATCGAATGTTTTGCTTGTTACCATCTTGAAAAATTTAAATTTTAGGACTACGAGTTGCACTTATGTTAACTCAATCAAATAGAATTGTGTTAAAATCAAATAGAATTAATTTATTTTTAAGATACCGAGATTTTTCTATAAGGTTTTTCATTGTTTAAATAACTATTTGAGACTAATTTCCATTAAAAAAATTATTATTGTTTGTAACTCAGTTTCAACAACAAACAAGAAAGGAGAATTACTAGTGTAGTCATGCAACTCATGTATTTAAGTTGCGCAGTTTCGATAAACATTGATTAGTTCAAGCCTGAATTTTATTTTTATCCGTACAAACATCTAAAATATAATAAATAACAAACCATACTAGCAGCATTTCTTGTTCTTTATGCATTTTTTGTTTAACCAAATCTTCCTAACTGAATATGTTCAAATCTCCCAATATCGGCTCTTTTTAAATTAAGCTAAAAATTGAAACATTTAAATTTTTAATTAACTTAAAAATTAAATCTCCCAAAATTAAATATATTGTCTATCTATGTATATTCTTGTCATCTGATCATAGCTCAAAGCTTAAAAAATCCATCCTGAGATTGGTTCAGAATTGCTACAGGTATATCAAACACCAATAAACCCAACCAATAAACTGTCCGAATTCGTGGTCAGGCATCCTTAAAAAGCGTTTGCTTATTTAAACCAAAATATCTTTTATTTTTTTACTTTTTTTACAAAAAGGAGCATTGATTAATTTTCTTTCTTCTGAATATTAATGAATGGAAAGTAAAAGCTTTTACGATAAAAGATTGAATAACTGTAAATATGTTGAACTAGGGAATTTTTTTAGTTTCTTTTTTATTAAATATTTTTTTTTCGGATGGAAGCATTATATTTTGTCCCAGCAGAAAAAAGGGCTTCCGATTTTTCTATCGATAGACTAAACTTTAAGAGAAAATAAGATGGCATGAAAGTCATTACGTTTTATGTGACTTTCTTGGAATTAAAAGGCAAAGAAAAAATTAATTCAGCCTCACGTATAAGAAATGCAGGATAAAATAACTTCTATGTAATGTAGCTTCTAATTCTATTCTTTCATAAACTTCTTTTTTTATCATGAAAGAAGAAATATAGCTAGGACTCGAGGAATCATGAAATTCTGCAAGACACATGCATTAAACATGCTATTATAAGAATAAAAAAAGTTTATCGAAAAACATTTATGAAAAACTGTTTAATATTTCTACCATATTCCAATTTTTTGTATACACAGTAAAGAAACATTTAAAAAAAACATTCTCATCACAAGATTTTTCAAATCAAACAGGACTTTTTGCTGATAAAATGTATATTAAGTTTTATATGAGCTATTATTTCCTTTTTTTCAAAAAAAAAAGTTATTTCCATCAGATTTTAGTATCACTTAGCAAAAACTGTACCATTAAAAAATATTTATAACGATGATTTAATGCGGAATTGTTTCTACTACTCATATTTCTAAGCGTTAATAAGTTTTCTTTTCGAATATATGCTTTTCTAATACTATTATAATATTCTTGTCTAATTTTATCCTAAATATTACATTTTATTTAAACAGAAATTGATTTAAATTTCAATTATCAGTTTTCAATTTATTATGCCTTTTCCATAGTTTCTCAATACAATTTATTTCTGTGGAAACGGATAAAGTCAATATGATCGTTATTAATGCTGCCTAGAAATTAATTGCACTTTTATAGGGAATCATAAGCTTTTTTAAAACAGTAGGTAATTTTAATTTTAATATACTTTTAAAAATGACTCATTTTTTTTAAATCAAAGACTACAATTTTAATCCTCTAAATATGTAGCTATATAATTGCAACTACTTAATGAGATTCGTATCCAACAATAAAAAAAGGTGCTTTCATATTGTAAAAACTTACATAATGGATAAAAAAAAATATATTAAGATCTTACTAAATCCTTGTACAATATAAAACTTATAAATACATAACGAGTCTCTAAAAAAATGGAAAAAACAATGTTCCATGTATTGTTTTCCGAGATCCATTACATTTCAAAATGCTGCTTTTCAACTAATTAGATATTGTTTAATAACACCCAATACTATTTACACATAATAATTCTTTTAACACCGAATACATAAAATATTTATTTTTCATAAACTTGCCTAAGTTAGCATATGTTTCATTAAATTATGCTATTACTTATATAAATTATTAATTAAT
>JAPMOR010006592.1:83147-112487 GCA_026543865.1 Argiope aurantia
GGCCATCTCATCCTTTATGTGTTAAAACGCCCACAAACAACCTACATTATTCAGAAGTGGGATAAAGATGCCCAAAAAGTTAAAATAGTGGACAGTGACTGTGACTATTGTTATACAAGATCAGACGGATCTTAGACGGACGACGACGATATTATTTTAAGAAAGAAAAAAGGGGTATGTACTGATTTCTTTATTTTGTTCAAAATGATTTGAATGATATTAAAGTTGTAAACATTGCATTGAGGAATTACCGCACAGAAAAAATAAAAGTACTCCATAAATTGTTGTTTGGAATTGACGGCGATCGAGGAAACCGAAAGCGATTGAGAGATTTCAGCGGATTCGTATTAGAGATAGACAGCAAGGAGTTTAAGAAGAAGCTGGAAAACATTAACGATGCATTTTCTTTGAATGAACTTATAACTGTTTGTAATTTGTTCAATATTTCATTTGATGGTTCGAAAGAAGAGATTTCAAAAAGAATTCTTTCTCTGCTCTGTGACCTTGAGACTTTTGCCAAAGAATGTTCTAACGCTTCGTCTAATGAGTCAGACACCGAACAAAATTTGACGGATGCGAATTCATTGAATAAAAATAATAATATTCAGCTCGAAACATGAAATGAAAAAAACGATTCTTCCATGCAATGTGCTGATCACAGATGTGCTGATATAAGATAAAATTATACATCTGTTCCAAGTAATAAAAATAAGAGTTATGATGTTGAATGTATTAGTAATTTTAGTAGAAGTGGTAGTAACGTTGATAGAAATCCTGTTATTTTTAATTCTGGTATAAATTATGCTGACATTGAAAGTATTATAAACAAACTGAAAGCAGAACCACATGAAAATGTAACTGTGTGGGTAGATAATTTTGAAGTTACAAAAGGAAGTTACAAAGGAAGTTAATTCGGAGTTGCAAAAATTTGTTTTTGCTAAGCGTTCTCTTGGAGGAACGGCGGAATTGTTTGTTCGCACAGAACCAGATTTAAATTCGTGGTTAAAACTGAAACAAGCCTTGCTTGATGAATTTTCTTTTGAGATAAATTCAGCTAATTTGCATGAGATGTTAAGTAAAAGAAAAATGAAGGATTCAGAATCTGCTTTAGAATACTTTTTGAAAATGAAAGAAATTAGCAGTTCGGGTAAAATTGAAGATTCTGCTTTAATGCATTATGTAATTAAAGGTATTAATGATAGGCATGAAAACAAAACTGTTTTATATAGTTGTAAAAGTTTATCTGAATTTAAAGAAAAACTTAAGGTTTATGAAATAATAAAGAGTGATTCTGTTAAAATACCATTGTTTTTGATAAAACAAAACCAAAATATGATTCTAATTATAGATTTAATTTTTCGGATAGAATAAAACCAAAGCATGAGTATAATGAGCGATTTCATGGTAGAAACGAAAGCAAAGTTAAATTTAGTAGTGGTGCTGAAAGAATGAAGTATAATGATTTTGAAAATCGTACGAATAAAGTCTGTTATAACTGTGGGGATTCAACTCATTTATCAAGATTTTGTGTTCATAAGGACAAGGTATTAAAATGTTTTGGGTGCGGAGAATTTGGTCATAAAGCTGCTGAGTGCCAAAAGCAAATCCGAAACCAGAAGTTGCAAATTTAAATGTTAACTTCAAACAAAAACTTAACAATAAGGTAACGATTAATAATATGAATGTTAACCCAATTATCGATACAGGAAGCCAAGCGACATTGCTTCGTAAATCAGTGTTTGATAAACTAAACATAGAAACATTGTCTCCATTGAACTCTACTTTAAGTAGATTTGGTAAATGCAAAGTAAATCCATTAGGTTATTTTAAAGGTAACATTCAAATTGATGATTTCAAGTGTAATGCTGATGTATGTTTTGTTGAAAATGATGTTATGTCTTATGATGTTATTGTTGGACTTAATGTGCTAATGCAAGGTGAAACACTAATAAATGAAGAAGGAATTACGATTAAAAATAAATTTCAGCGTATAGAAGAAAACGATACATTATCCGTCCTATCAATTGATGTAAACTCTAACGAATTTGAATTGAACATTGAACCTGACGTTCCTAACATTGTTAAAGATGAAGTAGTACAATTAGTTTCAAATTATAAACTGCATAAAACTAAAACGACAAGTGTTGAACTAAATATTTTGGTAAAAAGTAATGAATCTATATTTCATCAACCCCGTAGATTACCGTTTTCAGAAAAAGAAATTGTCCGTGCTCAGGTAGATGAATGGTTAGAAAACGGAATTGTTGAACCTAGTTCTTCAGAGTACAGTAGCCCAGTTGTAATTAGAAAGAAAGATGGAACTCTCCGTGTTTGCATCGACTATAGAAGATTAAACAAAGTAATTGTGAAGGACAGATTTCCCCTTCCCTTAATCGAAGATATTTTAGACAGATTGCAAGGATCACGTGTGTTTAGTACTATCGTTCTCAAAAATGCTTTCTTTCATGTTGATGTTAATAAAGATAGTAGAAAATTTACATCATTCGTCACAAGTGAAGGTCAATATCAATTTCTTAAGGTTCCGTTTGGACTTTGCAATTCCCCAGCTGTGTTTCAGAGATATATTAACACTATTTTTCGGCCTTTGATCAATGATGGTGTTATGCTGCCCTATATGGATGGCATCATAATTTTGTCTTCCTCATACGAAGAAGGAATCGAACGTGTCAAGCGAGTTCTAAGTATTGTCAGTGAATATGGATTAGAGATTAACGTTAAGAAATCACATTTTTTGAAGAAGCGAATTGAATTTTTAGGCCATGTCGTTGAAGAAGGTAAAATTTTCCCTTCTACCCTAAAAACAAAAGCTGTACTTAATTTTCCAGAGCCAACCAATTTAAAGCAAGTTCAAAGTTTTCTCGGACTTACAGGCTACTTTCGAAAATTCATTCCAAATTATTCTATTGTTGCTAAACCATTAAGTGATCTGTTGAAAAAAGACTGTAAATTTAAATTCGGCGAAAAGGAAATGAACTCTTTTAATCAACTTAAATCATTGATAGCTGAGAAACCTGTATTAAGAATATGCAACCCAAATTATGAAACAGAACTGCATACTGATGCCAGTTTAGAAGGTTATGGTGCTATCCTAATGCAAAAATCTTCTAATGATCAATATATTCACCCTACCTATTACATGAGCAAGAAAACTACAGATGCTAAGAAAAAATACTGCAGTTATGAACTGGAAGCACTTGCCGTCATAACAGCCATTAAAAAATTTCGAGTATATTTATTAGGAATTCGATTTAAAATCATTACTGACTGTTCCTCGTTAGAGAAAACATTGCAGAAGAAAGATTTGTCAACTCGCGTAGCTCGTTGGGCCTTGCTCCTACAGGAATTTGATTACACTATTGAACCTCGTTCAGGTACCCGTATGGCTCACGTTGATGCTTTAAGTAGATCTCCCATAAACGTATGTTGTATCTCATTTGATAAGATCTTACCAAGGTTGAAGACTGCGCAAGACAATGACGATGCAATCAAAGCAATTAAAGAATTGCTGAGAGTCTCTAACTATGAAGATTACTGTGATAGAAATGGAATACTATACAAATTTGTTGAGGGTAAAGAACTGGTAATTGTGCCCGATATCAAGCAGACGGAAATTTTAAGGAATGCGCATGAGAGGGGCCATACTGGAATTAAATATACTGAGAAGTATATTCAAGATTATATTTTCATTCCCAAACTGAGGCAGAAAGCTGAGAGTATTATATCCAATTGTGTGCATGACATTCTTGTGAATCACAAAAGAGGAAAGAAGGAAGGATTGCTACATCCATTGCATAAAGAAGATACGCCATTACACACATATCACATTGATCATCTAGGACCGTTGCAAAGTACTCATAAAAATTATAAGCATGTTTTAGCAATCATTGACGACTTTACTAAATTTGTGTGGATATATCCTACGAAAAGTACAACATCTGCAGAAGTGATATCAAAGTTAGAAATCCAGAAGTCTGCGTTTGGAAGTCCAGCTCAAATAATCTCAGATAGAGGAACAGCTTTTATCTCTGACGAATTTGCCGAGTATTGTGCGAAAGAAAAAATAAAACATCATTTAATTACTACTGGTTTGCCGATAGCAAATGGGCAAGTCGAACGCATAAATCAGACGATCATATCTGTTCTCTCTAAGTTATCACTAGAAGATCCTGCAAAGTGGTATAAGTTCACCAACGAACTGCAGCAAACAATAAATTCCACCTATCAACGAAGCATAGATACTACACCTTTTGAATTACTTTTTGGCACTAAGATGAATATTGGAGGACTTGACAAGCTTAAAAAAATGGTCGAGGCTGAATTTCAAGCCCATTTTGAAGTTCAAAGAGAGGAATTGAGAAAATATGCAAAGCAATAGATCTTCAAAATCCAGGACAAAAATCGAAAGACATATAACTAAAGAAGAAGAGAGCCGAAACAATCTGATAGAACAGGAGATCTTGTCGCCATAAAGCGAACCCAGTTTGGACGAGGCTTGAAGTTGAAACCAAAATATCTGGGACCTTACCGGATCTCCAAGGCCAAAGGCGGAAACACGTATGACGTCACCAAAGAAGGGAGTCATGAAGGACTTAACAGTACTACAAAGTGTACAGAATTTCTGAAACCCTGGTGTTGCTGATCATTGCTGCCCACGAAGTCCAGCAGAATGATGACACCAAATTCCAAAACATTTGTTTTTGTCAATTTTCGATTTTTTCTGTTTCTTTGTTTTTTATTGTTTCAGTGTCGTCTGGAGGATCAGCCGAGACCAGGACGGCTGAAAATGTGGTGCCGTCATGACAGCGCGCCAAAACCAGCGCCTCTAGCGGCAAAAGTACTGTAGCCGCCAGTTCAGAATAGGCCGCGGTGAAAGACGTTTGCAACGGAAGACGTTCGTTGCAAAACTAGAAAGAAGACGTGTTTTGACGATGCCACTGTAGACGATAGCCGTAACGTTCTATAACTCGAAAGAAGACGACGTGTCTTAATTAACTTTGTTTACTTCAGTGTTCGTGTTGTTCCAGTATTTGTATTGTTCCTGTTCCGTCCATCATCTATTAATCTTGTAACTAAATTCAGAATAGAGTCATTTTATCATCAGTTGGCCATCTCATCCTTTATGTGTTAAAACGCCCACAAACAACCTACATATATATATATATATATATATGTGCGTGTGTGTGTGTGTGTGTGTGTGTGTGTGTGTGTGTGTGTGTGTGTGTGCGTATGTGTTTCCGTTTTCTTAAAACAATTATTTTTTACTTATTTGAATTGATTTTAACGTATTGAGTTATATGTTTTCTGTTCCCATGATTTGGAGTCTACATAACTGTGGAATAAAAGAGAACTCCTCTAATATTTCTAGAATTAATGCTTCAACTCCCTTAAGGAGATATATACATTTTGAATGTTCTCACGTCTTATTTTGACTTCTTTCTATAGGAGTACGCCCTTTTATGAACATGATTTTAACAAATATCATCTAAAAATGAAGCAAATTTCTTAAGATTATAATATGTGATAACATAACATGATAAGAAAGAAATCATTTCAAAATTTGTGTAATCGCCATTCTCATCAAAATCCTTTTTAAACACATCTAGCAATTTGTTAATTTCAAATTTTTAATATTCAATTAAGTCAAAAATACGTTAGGATTTAAGTAATTCTACATGCTCTAAAATATAAATAAATATGATTATATCAATTTCTATTTACAGAGATATACTGTGAATAATATAAACTGTTTTCTTTCTCTGCCAAATGGATAAATTATTTAGAAAAAGAATCCAATGCTATGCAAATGCCAATATTTTTTTTTTCATTTCATTTCTTAGATATACCATAAGCAAAGGCCAAAATTCGCTTTTAGTTAACAAATCATGAAATGTGAATTTTTTTAAAAATGATATGACCTTAATGCGCTCTTTATAGTTCTTCATAAATTTTTCACCAAATGAATTTATGTTTAAGATAAATGTGGATTTTATGAGTATTTAAGTTTGAAAAATGAATTGATAATTATGTTCAAATTTAAAGAAATGAACATTTTTATGGCCTGTTTATGGAGATACATGGACTATTTTTCAAAGAATTCAAGGTATTTGCGGTATGAATTGCACAGACCACCTGTTATATTCCATTTTTTATTTCTCTTCATGTTGATCACTACGTCAGTGATTGTGGAAGATACCCTCCAAACAATCATTAGCTTCGTTTTAGATCATCAACTTTGTTAATGGTTGGTGCAAATGATGTCTTAAGTGAAAAATCGATGGATTTTGAAAGACTTTTTACGTATGATGTTTCTCTTCTTTCGGTTTGATTGATAGGAAGCTACTGATAATTTGCATCATAAATGGAATCAACCATAATGATGCAAAAGATTAAAGGAATTATTCAACCTGTGTGTCAGATAAGGAAGAAAGTTTACAAAAATTAATGGTTCTTACACTTTCATCAAAGCTATAATAAGAAGACAATTAGCAACAATAAAATTGCTGCAAAATATTAATTATCTCTGATATTTCCTTTTCTTTAGAATCAACACCAAGCTCGGTATTGAATATGTAAAATTGATTCTGAAAGTTGTATAGATAATATTATTTTAATTCATTTGTATTCATTATCAATTTTTTAAAGAAATTTTGAGTGTAGATTACACATTTTTTGAGTACATTGATAATTTGTAATTAATTATAAAAGACAAAATATGGAACTAGTGGACCATCTGTATATTTCTATATTCAGATCAGAAGAAAAATGGAGGGTGATGAATGAAGTTAATTTTGAATTTAGAATATTAAATAATTAATTATGATAAAATGTCAGAAGAATATTACTTAATTAGTCATAATTGTCTTTCTTGACATTCGAAATTGATTGCATCTCATGTAAATATTCAAAAAATTTATTTTAAATTATCCAAATTGTTTGATTTTATTTACGTTTGTCTTTAACATGTTAAATATATTATGCAAATTAACTAAATTTAATATAATTAGCAATTAAACTTAGAAAAAATCAATATTGTATATAATTATTTTGAGTGTAATAAATGCAAAACTAGGTGTAATAAATGTTAAATAAATATTTCGAGTAAATAAATGTTAAGAAAATGAAATTAGTCAACATAATTGATATTCATATCAGAGATTACAATATTTTATTAGAATAATCATAAAAATTATTGGCTCTAGCAAAATAGCTCTATAACATTAATTAGAGCGCCTAATCCTATTGTTTCGAAATATGAGAATAAACAAACATGTGGCATCCAAGTATAAAAATAACATGTCCATTATTTTTACAACACTATTTAATACTTCTTTTCTTATGTATTATCTTCCTATGTTAGGAGATGTATCTGATAGTCTGCTTTATTTGAGATAGCTTTTGAAATATAATTTTAAAACAACTGGTCTGTTCCAAAGCAATAGCATGAAATTGTAATGGTAATATGATCTTTTGAAAAAATAATAATATGTTTTTTGTGCTTCTTTGATTTAATGAAACGTGTGATTGTATTTCAAGACATACAAATAAAAGAGAATTTATATTGCTAAGAGTTTGCTCTAATTGAATAAAAATCAGAGCCAAAATTACTGTAAATTTTTAAAATATATTTGAATTAAAAAGTATAATTTAAAATAAAATACATACGGATTATTAATTAAGAATATAAAATTCATTTCTTGATAAAACCTCCCTTAAAAATGTGTTACAAATAATTTTAATCTTAAATGAAATCAAAGATGCTTTTCAATTTGAGATGCGTTAATATTAAGTAGCATGATGCGAATTTCGGATTTTTTATATCATATTGAATCCATGCATGTATTTTGCAAGTTCTTGCTAAATCGAAGTTTTCTTAGCGCAGCCTTTAATTAATTTTAATGACTTTACTGAAAATATTATAAACCCATGTATTTATATATGGGTGTATTAGTCATTCTAAAGTTATGAAATTCAGGCTCACACTTTAAAATGTAAAGTTTTTTTTTAATCTAAAACATCAGTTTTAAATAATAACATCTTAAATCACACTTAGCAATATTTTAACTCATGTTTATGCATCCATATAATATTTTCATAAAAAAAAAACCGAGGCAGCATTTGAAGACACGATGTTTATCTGATGATTAAATGTCTGATGTTATGACTAATCAAATTTAATTAAAAAAATAAATTTCACTTAAATTATTTGCATGGGTGAGTGAAGTTCTTAAAAATTTAAAACTTTTAGAACAATATAATGCTGAAAAGAAAATGAATTTCTGTAAATACTAAATATCCTTAATATTAGTGATTTCTTAAAGAAATGGTTTTATCTGTTGTAGTTGGCACGCACTATCTGCTTAAAAAAAGAAGATAAAGATATATCGATTTTTTCATTCTGTTGGTCCAAATTGCTTTAAAATGATTTCAATTGATTTCTAACTAGATAATGCTATATTTCTGATATTATATACGATGTAACAATAAAATAAATAAAAGTTCTTATGCTATCAATTTATAATTTATGTTTTTTATATGTTACTATATATGTATTACTATAACAGTATTGATATGTTATATAACACTATAACAGTATTTTTATCTCTTGACATTAACCAATTTCAATTACTATTAGAAAACGTTAAAAAGTTTTTTTTCCTTCATAAAATGATACTTTGTCATATCTTTCAAGTTTTCTAAAAATTTTAATGCTATTCTAATGCAGTCAACTAAATCATTCACATATTCAATGAATAATTATTTAGGCAGACACGAAAATAAATGATTATTGCATTTATTAAGTCGAATACATTGAATGCCATAAATATTTAAAGAGCTATCAACCAAGCTAATGAATAAAAAGAATTAAACATAGGAGAATGAAAATGCTATATGCTATTGAAAAATAAGTCAATATTTCTAAATCTTCCAAAAGTTCTTATTTTACCAATATGAAGATACTTTTTTGGCATTTTTTTTATCGAATATAGTTACTGTTAGTTATATTTTAGCATCGAAACTTCAAAATTCTTATTATAAATAACTAGAAACTACCGATTTTAAAATGTTTGACAGACATTTTAATGACTGTAAATTAGATTAGGCGAAGACAACAAAGAAAAATTCAGAATATAAGTGAATAAAAAATCTCTATTTAGAAATCTGGGAATTTTTAAATCTAAAAGATAGAATAAATAAATTGTTGTCACCATATGTTATTAGAAATTTTAGTTAGAATGCATTTAAAGTACTTAGTATACCTATGGTTATGAACTAGAATAAGTATCAAGAGAGTTTTCAAAACAATTTTGAAACTATATGATTTGAGAGACATTCATTCATTTGCAAAGATAACATTAAGTTACTAGTGCAATTAGTTACATTTCCAGCACTAAGATAAGTAGCGACACGAATACAAGAGCAAGATGTTCGTGTTCCTATTTAATTTGTCAACGAGTCAATATCAATTACTTAGTCACGTTTTAAAAGCATTTGCGTGCTCTCACACACCGTGCAGATTATACTTACCTTCATAATTCATAAGCTATCTCGATATCTATGAAATTATTTTCAAACTTAATCATGAAATAGGATCGCACTTCCATAATATTCTCATCACTTAATTATTTCTAGAAAATTGATCGCTACTTTCTGTTATAGAATTTTCTTGCAACATAATTTTTAATTTGCAGAGTCAAAATGCTTTTGACTTTAAAGAAAATAAACAAGAAATATAAAATAGTTTTAAATGCTTCATTTGTAAAGAAGGCATATTATTACGTTAAATTCAGATATTTTCCATTTTGGAAAAACTGAATATAATTTATTTGCTTGAAATAATACAATTTAATACATTGAATTTTAATACAATTAACAGAAAAATTAATGTTGCGTTGTGTTAACACAACCAATGATACTAATTCTAAATTATATTAATGTTTATAACTAGTTATGGTGGTTTGTAATAAGTTATGAATTATACAATTTGTAATTATGATTTTTATAATATTTATGATTGTTTATAAGTTAACAGTGATGTTAACTTATAAATGATTAATGGGAATTATCAATGATATTAATGTAAACATTTGTTAATTTTCACAATAAATTTAATATTGAAATGTATATATTTTATTTTTATTTAACTAAATATTAATAAATTTAACAGAAAAATGAATGCTGAAAACTATCAAAATGTTTTGCCATTGCCTCTCTTTTTATTTTTATCTGACTTTTCTAACAGAATGAATAACGTAGAAAAAGAATTATAATACACGATCAATAAAGGCATGTTAATATTTATATTGAAATAATTCCAAGAAACCTTTATTTCCAATCTTGATTTTAAACCTTCATACAAATCAAAGTTATGTTGTTATTACAAAGTTATGTTGTTATACAAATTATAGAAACAATTTGTCATTCTGTTAATTATCCCTTTCTCCTTATTTATTTGAGAAAGCAAAACAACAAGATTCTATAAGACTTGTTTTTACTGCGACGAAGATAAATTTAAAAAAAATGTATGAAGTTATTAGTGTTTAAATGGTAAGGTCACTTATAATCATGTCTTAACAACAATTCGTATTCCTTCAACACTTGGGACTGGTTTTGTTTTCTGAAAACGAAAATACTGCAAAATAATCAATTTATCCAAATTTCCCCTCTTTTTTTATTGTAATTATGTTTTAGAATCTGAAATTCAAGATCAATATTATATTTTACATTAACACAGCTCTATTTCCTTGAAGTGTATAAAAGTTTGTAACACAATTTTCACTTTCAGTAAAGTTAAAAATAATAAAAATAATAATAAAAAAATACTTTATGATTATTTGAATATTTTCCATGCAACTGTACTTGGGAAACGTTTTTAGTTTGGTCTTTCAAAAAGAGAAGAAATTAATTTTGTCAGGATGCTTATTTATCTTAATGTCATTTTCCCATCCTGTCCAGTAAAACAATTAATGAAAGGGAATTCCTACAAAGTCCGAAGTTGGAATCGATTCCGCAACAGGAAATGGATGGAGATTGCCAGATTCTTCAACTGATGAATATCTGCCTCCGTTTGAGGCAATGAAACGTAAAGATGGACATTTTACGACATTCATATTTCTTCTTCTTACAGAAAGAGCTTTCGGATATCTTTCTGGCTGCTTAAGTTTAGGCCCATTTTTTCATAGAATTAAAAATAAATTTAATGATCATGCACATTTATTAATTTTCAATTTTTAATTGGAAGGGCAAAAACAAGAAATCAAAATTCTTAAAATTTGAAAATTAGTAACAATAACTACTAAACTATACCATACTATCATTTCGCTTTTTCTATTCTCTTTCTTTGAATCATAAGTCATTATTAGAATTATTATGAATAAGTTAGTAACATTATTAGAAAATTCTTGAAAACAATAATTTTTCTTCAATTCAGCATGATACAATCTAATTAAAATTTAATCGAGTAACTGAAGGCAAAGTTCAGAATATATTAAAATAGCTACTGCCATCGACAGTGAAAGTTTATAACTTTAAGCAAGTAGTAAGTAAAAAGCAATATAAAAATGAAACATAAATAAATGCTTTATTTTATAATATTTTTGTAAAATCCATTTCATAGATTCATCTCTACTATGGTCGTATATTCTTCAACCCTTTAAGAACAAATATCACCAGTTTACTAAAACTTATGGTTACCAGCATATTAGATAAAGTTGCAAATTGGCTTCCTTTAAAAAAAAAGAACTTTTTGTATAAAATGTTAAAAAAAAAACATATTAGAGGCGATATTTATGAGGTGAATGAAAAGGGAGAAAAAGGAAACAAATAATATAATGACACATACACACACGTACGCACTCGCACGCACATGCGCACTTGCACACACACGCATACGCATGCATACGCGCGCACATGCATCACACACAACCGTTATAAGCAAAATATAAAAATATTTTTGCTTATAAAATACATCTGTCGTAGAAAGCATTCGTCTTATTAATGATTGTTTGATATTACAAACAATGTCGCAAAAATTTATAATGAAGAGGCTTTATCTGTGTAATCAGTGCTTCTCAATATTTAAATATTTATTTCTATTGAAGGAATGTCTAGACACTTTTCATTTTTTTGGTACTTACGTTGTAACATATGCTGTTCAGACTATTTTGCTTATTGTCTGAACAAGGAAAATAATTTTTTAATGGTAATAAATAATGAAACATGTTCTTATATTTCAGTTTAATTAATGATTTACCATATTTAATTTAGTTGCTCTATTTCTGAAACAAAAATAAGAATGAAAGGAAATCGATTGTATTATAATTGGAAATATTAAATTTAAGATTTGAAATGTAATATAATATATAATGATCTTATTTTTAGAGATAATAAATGATAATTCTGAAACTGAAAATAATTATAAACATCGGACTCTCTGCATCATGATATATTCTTCCATAATATATAATATAAAACAGATAAATTAATATAAAAATTAAAAAAAAACATTTTTTTTCCTAATTTTATTTTACACTAATTTTATCTTAATTACTTTTGCTATTTAATCTTTAATTAACAATTTTTTAGGGGAGAGCTCGCCAGTTTATGAAGCATTGACATAGAGACTCGAAATTTTCAGGTTCGAAATCCGATTCCATTGAAACACAGTAGAATACTAAGGTCCAATACAAATTCCATTCATCTGTGCCAAATGTCCTTTCGTCAGTGGATTGCCTAAGCTCGGGCAGAAAAAGGCGGTTCTGATGTTGTCTCTCCTTTTCTTCGAAACTACACATAAACATAGCTAAATTAAAATGTAATTCAGTAATGTAATAACTATGGCATATAAAAAACAATTTTTCATCTCACAAAGAGATCCGTTAAGCATATGGAATCAGTTCTACTTAATGAAATGGATCGATTGGCTAAACATAAACTTCTGAAAATCTGCAAGATAGAGCACTCCACTCACCAATACATTGACGTTCGTAATTTTAAACTCTTGTACATAAAGAATTTAATGAAAGATTCGATTACAATATTTCATCTATCCAAAAATGAAAATAGACAAGTTAAATAAAACTCTTCGAAATATTCTAAATAAGGAAAAACAAATAACATTCAGTAAATGGTGAACCAGAAACTGTCAATATTTCGCAAATCATTTATAGAAATAAAATCTTATTGTTAATGTAAATATGAATTTAAAAAAGTTAAAACCTTTTTGAAACAATTCAATTCATGAACAAACAATTAAATGAATGCGCATATTTACCACACTTATGTTGCATAAGTTATAAGACACGACTTTTAGAATCTGTTTTGAAAATGATAGTTTTTGCTGCTGATATTAATATTTGTCAGTTTCGTTAAAGTAATAAAACATGGGCAACTTATTTTCCTCGAATATAGTGGCATTAAATGTATTAAAAATAAAACAAAGAAGAAAGTGAATATTTTTTTTCTGTCATACATTTGGCAAAGTGTAACCCTTAAAAATGACTCAACTTCATAAACGGGCAGATTTTTTTTGCCGAAATTCCACAACTTATTAAAATAATTTAATACAACAAGCAAAATTTTTCAAAGGTTATTATTGCAGTAAAATAAAGGTATATTTATGAATTATCTTCACGTTTAATTCAAACAGAATTCTAAATAGTCAAGGAAATTTTCGGGTTCTAGTATATCATAATATCATCCTATTGACTTCAAAATATTAAATTATCTGGTTTCAAAAATATTTATATTTATTCGTGTTTTCTTTGAAATGAAAACGAATAATTTCTTTTATTTCTTCTATACCAATTAAAAATAAAAATATTATGTTTAAAATAGCAGTTTTATTATTTTGCAAAAGTTATTAGCGTAATTATTTCTCTTTAAAAGTATCGTAATAATTTCCATTAAATGCTTGTATAACTAGTTCTTTTGAAACTTGATTTCAAAAGAGAAAATTTCTATTAAATTATTGAAATGAGTTAAAAAATTATAACAAAAAACAAAAATGAAATTTAACAACTGATATTTGAATTATGTTTATTATTATGTTTCATTTTGAATTTTTTTCTTTCTTTTGAATGGAAAATATTTTCTTGTGCAACAGTAAAGGAATTTTTTTTTTACATAATTTATAAGAGATACATAAAATAATATCCCAAAGTTTTAATGAATTTTCTACTCGCTAATTTTTAAAACTGTTGTTACTTTTCAATAAATCTCAGCATTATTCTTGAAGACAGCACATTTATTAGACATAGAAAACGAAAAGAAAAGCACACACGTATTGACAATTACGCATACAGCATCAAGTTTAACAGTTCGTGGGGGGACTGTATCGGAACGAAGCGGCAGAAGCGTAATCACACATATATTCCTACGCGAGAAAAATAGTCTGCTCGCTTAGATTGTGTTATGCATGACGGCTCAATTTACAAATTATAAATGTTGCGAGATATGAATAGTATAAAATTCTGTCCAATGCATTTGTGAGATTTATATTTTCTATATACAGTTGTGCCCTGAAGCAGACTGACGATTTTCAAAGACTGGTTAAAGTTAAAAATAATTCTTGCAGTCAATTCATTTGAAAGGGTAAAAATTTTTCTCCCCCCAATTTCAGTTTTAGTTCAAAATTTTCTCGATAGATGGCTCTGCAAATTGGAACGAAGCATCTAAATAAAGAAATAATTGGAAATCACATCACAATTTTTCTAAATAAATGGAAATCAAAGTACGGTATTTTCGAAATGCCCACTGTTAGTTGTAATCGTTGGATAAAATTGGTAGACATTTTTCTGGAAACCAACGAAATGGCTTCACATACCTCACTGATTAGTTTTCGAAGTTTCTTATGTGTTCGTGGATATGTCTGATACATCACATCCTTCAAGAGCCAAGCAAAGGAAGAAATCGCAAGGGTTTAAGTCAGGAGAATACAGTAACTAGTATATTCCCTTTTCTTTTAAGCATGGATAATTTAAAGTAATTACACGGTTATAAATATATCCCTGCTTCGTATTTCTCATATAGTTGCATTATTGTATTCAGCAGAGCACACTGATCAACTTCGAATTTGCACTGAAAATGTCTTTTCCTTGCAGTAATATTCTCCCCCAATCTGTAGAATTCTAAGACAAGAAAAATCCGCTCCTCAAACGAATACGCCATGCTCAAAACTTTCGTACAGAATCTGCTGTTCAGTTCTCTACTGCTAATCCAATCACTGAACACTTCTCAAAGCAGGAAACCCTTCTGAGGCTGCGTATTTTGATGATTTGTTTGCTGGAATAACGATAAAAGGGATTTGCAGTGATCTCTATCGACAACTTTTTGAACTTAAACCAAAAAGTGTGGTAGTAAAAATTTATGCCCTGCTATATAAATTTACTGCATTTTTTTTATTTTTTTTTTTTTTTTTTTTTTTTTTTTTACCTAAAGACATTTCCTCTCCAAAAATAGTTATGTATATAGCTGCATTACATGAATGATATTGGCAAAAGAACCATAATATAAAAAAACGAAAACCGGAATTGCTAAAAAATATACCATGCCAATCTATAATTTCTTTAAAAAAACATTCTTACAGTTTCTTACATTGAAATGTCAGAGGTTGAAGGAAAAAAAAACATTTTATTGACATAATCTATGAAAAAAATTAAAATTGCTCAAATTCAAGGTTTTATTGTAAAAGCAGGAGTGAAATGATTTACTTTATAACTCATAAATCCACTATCATCAGTATGCAAATGCAACTGAGTACGAAAAGGTTTTTTCCAAGATATAAAAAAAAAGGCATTTTTTCTGAAATATGTAGAACCAAAAATATCCTGCCAAATATTTTTTTCAAACATCTAAAAGTAGCATTTAAAGTAATATGACAGAACACGACCAATAAATAATGTGACATAAGAATTAAAAAAGTTAATTCCTAATCTGAAAGTTGAGCTAATAAAAGATCAGAAAAACCAGACAACAAAGTGAAAATTTTAGTAATTTAAAATATTAAAAAATTTACTTAAAATGCATGATTCTCTCAAAAGCCCTTATAATTTTATAAGAATTAAAGTAATAATAATTTTCGCAAATAGCCATCTAATTAGGGAGTTAAGTAAATTAGTATATCAAGGGATTAATTGAAATGCCGTTTATCATTACACCAGATAATGCCATATCCTTAAAAGACATTTCTATATTTACTGTTTACCATCTGTTGATTTAAATATAGTATGTATTCGAACAAACAATGTTTAGAGGGATACATCATTATGCCTTTTGTACAAACTAATCATTCTGCCTTCTCTTATTTGTGAAATACTGATCTCAAAAGATTGGTTGAAGACTAGATTCTAAAATAGCAGAAAACTCAATATGACTCTCCAAATATGAGATATTTCCATAATTTTTTAATATATAAGATTTTAACTACTTTTTATATATAAGATTTTAAGTTTTTAACTGCGTTTAATTGATGTACATTTACAAATATTGTAGTTGTATTATAAATCTGCAATGAACACACAGATGCGTTCATTGTAGATTATATATATGTATGCGTGTTTAGTAATTTCAATGGAACTAATAAATTATTATTGATAATATTCGGCCTATATTATAAATTGCTTATCAATCGTAGCAGATCTTATGTTGGAGCAATTAACAAGCCATTTTAACTGCCATAAAAATGTCGAAGCTTGCAAATGAAATTAAAATTTGCAAAAACATAAAATATTTTATAACATTTTGGCTTATCAATATCTATACTTATAAAAAAAGCTCAATGTGTGTGTGTGTGTGTGTGTGTGTGTGTTGGCACTCTACAGGCCAGGTCATTTGACCTACAGCTACCAAATTTGGTACATGTATACCTTAGAGATCGGGAATGTGCACCTGCGGTCTCTTTTTAAATTTTTAATTAGAATTTTAATTATTAATTAAAAAATAACTCTGCCGCCAAAAAAATAATTTCCATTTTTCCTAACACCAAATGAGTAAGGCTTCAGTTTTTTTTTTTTTTTTTCAACAGTAATGAGGCTAGGGTTAACATTTTTCGGCCGATTATTTCAAACGATTCTGTTTATTTTCTTAATTTTTTATGCATTTAAAATTAAACATTGTTAATTAATCGATCTTTCAGATTCATCCTGAAGTACTTTTGAATTAAAATAACACAAAATAAAGGAAATTAAAAATGTCTAATCTGCATAGCGTTACCCCAAATGGTGTGGAAAAATTCACGCATTTGCGTTACCGTAACTGGAGTTGAAAATTCATGCATGGGCATTGTGTTCTGATTGTAGACAATATTATCAACGGATGATTCTTGATTTAAATTATTTTTAGGTTAGTTGCATGCTTTTGTAATTAAATTGTATTTATGTTAGTTAAATATTTTTTGTATATGCATATAGTTTTAAGTACATCGTTTTTTAAGTAGTTTTTTAAACCTGTTTTCGACCGATTATTTTAAGTGATTTATTTTCTTTTCTTAGTGTTTGATGCATTTAAAATTAAACATTGTTAATTAATCTATCTGTTCATGATGAATCTGAGAAAATTTTGTTGATAAATTTTTGAGATATTCCATAAATTAAGAAATATATTCTTTAGTGTCCATAAAGTTTACACTCTCAGTGACTCTGTTATCAGCAATCATATTATAATAAAATGTTTTTTTTTTCAGTAAAAAATATTATTATATTAATTGCATATTAATTCTTTCCACTTTAATTTAAAGCAGAAATTCTATGGGAGCTAACAGAAAATTAGAGATATACGTATTACGTTATGACTGAAGGCTTTTATAATATTATGAGTGAATTATATGACTATCAAAATTTGAAGTTTTAAAATATTTTGATGAAGAATCTAATAAAGTAGGAATTGCGTAAAATATTTAATTTTTAAAATTTAAACGAACATTAAAATTGAAGAACCAGCTGGTCGCCAAAGGCGGCTGGTTTAAAAATATAAAAAGGACAATAAAATAAAAGAGAATTGAGTTAATAATCTTTCAAGGCTTGTTTCTTTTAAGTTTTTGCAGAATAAACAATACGATATTATAATTTTTTTGTTTGTAGAATATAAAACGGATTTCTTGAAGATTAAAGCATTTTATAGTTAATCACAATATAAATTTGTAGTAGAATATTTTATTTTTATATATTTATTGAAAGGATTTAAATAGTAATATTTATATATATTACCTATAAAACGATAAAAATGCTCTCATATACGGGTTTGTATACAAAAGTGCTGGAAGTTCAAAAATTATCATGAGATCTTTTTTCGAATTTTTTTACAGTTTGTGATATAAATAATTTTATAACACATTTACAAATTTTTGTGATTTGGTATTCATATTTATTTATTTTCCATAATTATTAATTCAATTATTAGCAATTAAAAATGATGATATCCTTCTTCAATACTTCAGAGCCAATTAAAAAGTAATAACAAATAATTTGTCAGCATTTAAATATTAATCGATATGATGAGTTCATTAATTCAAAAACACTCCTGGAGTATTAGAGAATTCTTCTCTAATACTCCAAATCTTCAAAGCTGTATGATACAAAAAATGATATTTTTCCTTTATGTTAGTAATTTCTCTAATCCTTCAGAATTATTCTCCTTATATAAGGGCATGTGAATAATAAAATGTGAATTCCTCTCAAACATTATTCTCAAAAATGTACAAATAAAAAAATCATACATAAATAAAATTTTGCAATTAACAGCTAAGGAAATCAGCATTTCATTATTCATAATTTTTTTTATTTCATTTTTACTAATTACATGACGCTAAAGCGTTTTTTTAACTATTATTCCAATTATTTAAATAAGGATTTACACATGAACAAGTATAAAAACATTTTGTTATAAAATGGAAAACTAATTATGTATCATATATATGAGTTTGCATCTCACAGCAAAGATACTTATTCAGCAAGTAATGAGAGATTGGGTCTTATTAGAATAGAGATTTGCATAACGAATTTAGTTATGTTCTTAATTCGGCTGTTGAGAAAATTTACTCCTGATGAATTTGATTTTCATTTCGATTCATTTTTCATCCATAGATGTAATTATATGACTATACGCCCAGTTGAATTTCTAATAAGAGATTCGAATAGTTAAAAGTAAGAAGTACATGAATTTATATTAAATTATATTTAATGAAAAGTAGAGAGTTTTCAAATGTATTTATTCACAGATAGAGCAATTATAAAAATGAAAAGTTATTTGCCAATGAGAATTAAATTTTAGAAAGAATTATTTCTCGTTTTTCGATTTAATAAATGTCAGATTAATATTCAAACAGATGTGGTGTCAAAGTAAATAAATATTTAAGATATGTTAATAAATAAATTAGGGAAAATAAAAAAATAAATAAGGAAAAATAAGGAAATATTTTCTAAAAGAAAATTAACTTGAAGCGTGGAGGGGAACTTATATATAATTTTAGCATCTTATTCATGAATGTGTTTCAATTTCATAGATTTAATTAAAAAAACATCAGTTTTTTTTATTTTAAATTTTTTATTCCACATAATTAATTTAAAATATTATAAGAAAGAAACCTTATATGAAATTTAGAAGGATTTTATATAATAAATGTGTGTGTTAACATTTCAATATCGATTAAATTTTTTTTAGATATATTGCAAATAATTCCTATCAACTGTAACAATACAAATGTTTATTTTACAAAATAAAATTATTTTAAAAAAATTATGCTGCACTCTTCTAAAATAATCTGAAGACAGCTATCTTGTTTAAAAATTATTATGTGAGACTGAAATCAAACACGGGTCCATTAAAATTATAGGAAAAAATAAGAAATGGAATTTAGCATTAAAATAAAAATAAAAAAAACTGCTGATATTTTTTCTCACCAAATTCTAGCATGTAATAAATTAAAATATTTTGTACATTTTTAAATCATTCTGGATTAAATAAATACTTTCTGATCTCAACCTTAATTGGCAAAATTTTATCATAAAGAATGTTTTACTTATTTTATTTATGAATTTGTATGATAAAATTTATTTTAAATTCCTTTTTTTAAATATACTATACAAATTTGAAAATGAAAATACAGGATAATCAAAATCGTCATTTTATGTCTTGTAAAATAGTTAAGAGATATTTAGAAAAGATATTCAAAAAATAGATTAGAATGTGTTTCTAGTAGATACAATCCAGTTTCTAGTATTAAATTAAGTAGATACTCTAATGAGTGTTAAATTCCTGTATGATAGCAGTAATCTTGATACTGAAGTAACATCATAATTTTCTGTAATAACACCGATAATTATGAAAATAAAATAATGATAAAACTGCGAATTCACATGTATATATATATTTTATATGTGATTAAACATTTGCAGAAAATCTTTATTTGATTATTGAATTAAAAACTTTCAATTTGTTACAAAGAAAGCACATGATTCCTTAGTTCAATGATTTAGAGCGAATTATATTCGGGAAACTATTGTGAATTCTTGCATTTGTAGCGGTATATTACAATATAAAGAAATGGAAAGACAACAATACATGACCACGCAGTGTTTACAATGAATTTTGATATTTTATACTTTGCGTACATTCTAAAATTAAAAATGAACTTATTTGCAAATTATATTTCCAATAAATGGCAATAGTTTTTATATCAAATGAAATGAAAACCTCTCAACGCACAACATTCAATTTATATTTTATGAAAAATAGCTAGTTAACAATGACAGTAGGAACGAATAAAATATTTAATATCACTGTGGGTTTTTTCCCTCATTTTGAACGAGTGAACGAATGAACGAGTTGAAAACTGTAATTATTGCTAAATCAAAATTGAGTACAATTTGGATAATTTCAAAGCTAATAATTTGTATCTAATTCTGCTTTTCCAGATGCATGTAATCTGTAGACAGTTTATAGAGACAAATGATTCGACAGATTGTCGCGCCAATCATAAAATGTTTTAAGAATTTCAGTCTATGATTCATTGAATGATTGTTTTATACATTTAATTGGTTATTATTGCTTTCAAAGAAAATTTAATTTTAAGTAGTTTACCACCACCGAATAGAACAATTACGCGTTTACAGCCAATGAATAATAATTTTTGTAATTATTTAAATATTTTATTTTTTTCTTAAATCGAATAAATAGTTGAAAATAAATGTTCTTTTAGCAAAGACAGCGAAGTGATAATTCACATGAAGTTGGTGACATAACTGAAATGTGTTCAGCTTTCATACTAAGAATAAAAGAACATTTGATTTTTTACTCCCTCCTCCCTCTATTTTAAATATTAATCAACGCCTGCGATGTAAGAAAATCAGGAATATTATTTTGAAGGATAATATTTGAATTATCTGGATAATTTTCTTATATATGTTACGGTCAATATAATAACCTATTAATATGAAAATTCAAGTAACCTTATTTATTTAGAATATTGCAAAATTAGATGATATTAAGCCTTTTTAAAGTCCGCTCTGAAGGGGTATTCACAAATTAATGCCCGCTATTTGATCTAAATTAATGGAAATTGAAATTTCATAAGTCGGACAGCTTTAGCAGAAGAATAGTTGAAATTTCTTTTTGTTTAAAATTTCATAGTGTCTGGGTAATTTTAATGTACCTTTTAGAAATGATACACTGTATAAAAATTAAAGTTTCATAATTTCTTTCAGAAGTGTAAAAAAATCATATCATTTTCCTTCATATCACAACCTTATCATACCCTTTCAAAAATAATATCTTTCTCTATCGACTGGAAGGGAAATATTGGACCGTGATTGCATACTAGATTCTGTATTTTAAAAGTCACTCAAATCAATAAAATAATAGCTCAAATTCAAACAATATATAAAATGGCTTATTTTTTGAATTTTAATTATGATTTTATATGTGTATCATATCTTTTAATTCTTTTTCAAACATATGAGTAAGCCTTTCTATGTCACATATCTTTGAAAACGTAATAATTTTTTTGTTTATGTGCCTTTTGATTCCGGTAATTATAGTTATCAAATAAAATATTCTTTGACAGATATACTTTGTTAATCACATGAATGAAGGGAAATGGAGTCTATTTTCACTTCTAAAGGTTAAGAGCAATTTAATGAATGTCGTATAATATATGCAAAGTATGATGTTAAGAAAATGACAAAAAAAAATAGAAATAAATGAAATACGTGTGCTATCTCAGGATTAGGAATATTAATCTATTTTCCATTTTGATAAACGACTTTTTGTATGTATGTATTCAATTTGTCTTCAGAACTACGCCATCATATTTATTGCGCATGCCCAATGTTGCCATGAATATTTCAAAACAAAAGCCTTACTTAATTGGATTTTTCAAGCAACCAATGAAAAGTAGGAAGAGATTGATATATTTAGCCAATTATTCATCATCTCCCTGTTAGCCAATAATACTTATTGCTTTGCTGCAGTCATTATTGGACTTGGTCCCTTCGGAAGGTTATTGATCTACTGAAGTTTATTTTCCTAAGAAAACCAAAGCAGTCATGAGTTTCTAATGAAATAATGCATCACGTCTGCACATATTGTCAATACCATTGATATCATTTTCCATGACGTAGGGCTATTTTTCAAATCCTTTCAATATATTAAGTTAAAAAATGACGTTGGGTAAATATTATATAAAGATAACTGATATTTGTATTTCATCACCTTTCTTCCACAAAAACCAGTCATTATTAATTTCGATGGAAACTTGTTTTTCATTTATCATTAAAAATGATTTTTTTAAATTTTGTTGGTTTCTTGGCTTTAATATTAAAAATTGATCAAGTGTAAAAAGTAATATTTCTTTTTAAAAATTTATGCAAGCCTTAATATTGTCACGTATAATTCTGCACAGTCAAATTTCAGAAAGAAAAAACCCTTAATTCAGTAGATGCAAGAAGTAAACATTCAGATGATTGAACTGCCATCAGTTTGATAATAGCTCCTTGTAAACAATTTAAGAATTAAATTTACAAACCACGTTAATTTGCATATATAATGAATTTGTATACATTTCATTTACTTAAATTTGCACATATCGGAAATTAATAACGAACAACCAAAATTCGTCATGCAGGCTTTAATCATCGATCTCACGCATTCTCTAATACGGACTGTTTAACGGATATTTCATCAAAATGTGACAATATATACTTTAAAAAACTTTTTAAGAAAATAAGTGCAATTTTTACTGAATTTTATATAGTCTTTTTCCTGATTGGACTTTAGCTGTTTTTGTTTATTTTTATTATAATTTTACTATCAACAAGTTGCATTTTTATTCATTTAATTAAGTCAAAAGGGGCTATACATTCGCCAATGTTTGCCAACAAGGAACAATTTTATCTTTTATGGAGAAAAAAAATTAATTGATTTATAGATGAATTTTTTACTGAATTCGCTTTCTATTCTTTTAAATTCATAGTTAACTTAATATTATTTGTTTATTAGATAATTTACAGATTTTTTTTTACTATTACCACTACATCCTCTTTTGTTAGTGGTGTTGAAGGTGATAAATGACAGACGTAATAACGTAATTTTATAATGTCAAATAGAGAAAAACATATTCATTTGCTATAGTAACTTACATTAAATTTTATAATAATTAACTTTTGCAAATGATTGTTCACGATATACAAAATAAAATTTGCTTCTTTTCGAAGGTTTATCTCGAAACGCTAAAAATGCTATCTGTTAGCTTCCCGAGAGCCCAAGTACTATCATTTATAGTAATTAGATATATAAATTTTATTTAACTTTGCTAATGAAAGAGTGAAATTTTCTTGTCTTTAATTGTGCCTCTGATATATTAATATTACTTTATCAACGGAAGTTTAACAAAAAATACATAAATAAATCGGCCCCGTAACTCTGAAACAGTTTTTGCTTTGCAGCAGAAATACATGCATTATACAGTTATAAGAGACATACGTTTCCATTTTAAGGAGAGAGAGTAACTATTCTGAAACATAGTGAAACATATGTCTTTTTTGAAGTAAAACTTTATCTGAAGAAAATTTTAAACCCCGTTAAAAATGCTATCTCTTCTAGAGGCATAAAAACCGAAAATAGAATATGCACTTGATATTACTTCAAGAAAAGAATCCCACTGCGTACACATAGGTTTAAAATCAATGAATATCACGAACTAATATAAATATTTCTTACTATAATATGATTTTTTAAATTTCTTAACTAAGACATCAATTACATTAAAATGTTACAATGGACAAATTTATAAAAAAAATGAGAAAAAGATACCATATTGTTATAGAAAATTATTTTCCAATTATTCAATTAAAACGAAATTTTGCAACTCTATAGAGCTACTACGCCAAGTATAAATTTAATACAAAATATACTACTGACTCATAAAGCAAATACGAAGTTAAAACTGAGAGAAAATATAGCAATTTACAGAACCTTAAAGCTTTTATAAAAGCAGTTGCGTGACCTAAACTGTTACCAATTTAGGATCTAAAATTAATTTTCTATAAGCATAAAAACGATTGGACGAAATTTCATTTAATTTCGCAACAATTACCAATTCATATTAGTTCAGCTTGGAGTTATGATATATTTTTGAATTAATTTAATAACTCACTCATAGGAAATCTGATTTGAAATTTAATGCGAATCCCTAATTCATCACGCACGTAATCCTGACAAGAATATATTAATTCACAAATTTCATGATGTTTAATTCACAAATTTGTTTAATGTGAATCTTTATGCACGTCATATAATTATTTCAGTTAATAGGTAATTTATTATCATACTTCTTGAACATGGGCTCTTAATCTTTTCTAACACAAAACACATTTTGCTAAATGCAGAAATTTATTATATATACATACTTTGTCAAATCACATAAATAAATTTTCCAGCTCATATCATGTTTCTTTCAGTAACCATTTAATGTTATAATTTAAAATGATAATCCAATCCAATGATATTCATCGAACATTGTGGAGGATATCCATAAATTTTTTCATATCTAGCAATCAATTTATCTACGCCGATATTATAATTTTTTTTAAAATCAATAAATACTTGTCTTTTTACTATTAACCCTTAAGTGAGGACTTGCGGTATGTGACAACGCAAGCGATGAATTTTCGGTCAGCCCTATTTTGTTTTTAACTGAATTGAATGGATTGGCCCTGTAGCTTCCTGTTTTGTGACCTTCAATACACGGGCACTTTTTCAACCGATTTCAGCGAATGCTGTTTAAAATAATTCAGTTATTTCTTTAAGCGTGGTCTCTATGACCTCACGTACCTGTTAGTGTTCCAATGATAAACAAGGCTTAGCAGATGGCGCTAAAACGTGGGCCCCGAAATATCATCCAATTTACTGATCCTATTATGAAGCTGTACTCCAGACTCTTTTAAATGAAGTAGAAAGTTCAACATTCAACTAATTCTGATATGTATGCTCAAACATAATTAATATTTTTGAAAAATTTATAAAATATATTAATACACCAAGAGATATATATACAGAATTTATAGGTTACTTTTTATGCTAGATCTTAACCTGTATGTTTAAAATGCCCTAGAAAACCATGCAATGAAAGTCACACAATCCAATAAAAATAGGACCAATTTTACCCATTATCAATATTTTTTTCTTCATATAATTGTTGAATTTTACATTATATTGTCTTCCATATACCTTCATATACTGTGAAAATATATCTAATTTAAAAAGTAAAAAGTAATATGTTTTTTTTTCAAGAATATTATTTATTGTAACATGTAATTTGAGAAAAAAATGTATGTTCCAACGCATTTACTTTTTTCAATGATAATATATTTCGAAAATTTTCTTGAAAATATCTATATATCCAGAAAAATATCTGCAAAATATTTGGCAGTTTTTCATACTACTACATTCATTAAAAAATTTAATTTGAGTGTAAATGAAATGCGGTCTCGTAGACTGCAACTCCCCAGTAAAGTTTTAAAATTTCACCTCCCCAGTTAAGGGTTAAAAATTAAAGTATAACTAATTTTATTAAACAATTTAAATTAATTTTTAAAAAAATAAATAAAAACAATTCACAAACAAAATTTACTTGAAAGTAATGAAAGTACAGAATATTCAAGAAAGTAAAAATGAAATTTACAACAAAATCTAAATTCTGTAAAAGAAAACCTCATAGTACGCATAGACTACCATGGCAATACTGAAATAAAACATAATTTTAATTTCAAATATTTCTTATGATTAATTTTCATATATTCGATTAGTCATGTTTTCGATTAGTCTGGGTTTATTTCCTAAGACCTTTTCGTAAACTAATTATATTCGGAACTAATAAATAATTTGTGCATAAGACTTGAAATGTTAAAACACTGAAAGAGCTACAAGTTTTAAATATTGCAGTAGACTTCAAAACTTTAATACATTTAAGATAACAAGAATAGGAAATTGTGGCTTACAGAGGTTTGATTTCATTCTGTAAGTTTATACTTTTGAGAAAGCTAAATCAATCAAATTCATCAAAAGCAGGATAATTTATGATAATCATGATATAAATTGAAAAATTATGACAACTTTATTTGGAAAAAGTTCCAAATGTAATTAATTAACAGGAAATTTAATATTTTAATGGACTTCTCAGGTTAGTAAAAAGTATTTTAAATTTTAGTAATTAAATTATGTATTTACAAAAGTTTATTATGCTGTAAATAGCTGTAAATTTCTCTACTTGTCAAACTCTGTATGACATAAACCTCATAAGAGTTTTTTCAATGTCATTGTATAATTCAAAATTTAAGGTCTTGTGTTTGTTTGTTATTACAAAAAAATGATACATTTGTGATAAGAAGTAAGATTTCAGTTCGTTTATTCGGGCCAATCTTTTTTAACGATTAGTGATCGTTATGGTTTTAGAATCAAAATGCTTTATACTGCTGGAGTTGCTGTTGGAGGGTTCTGATTTTTCATCCGTTTTAGCTTAGTTTAATTCCATTATATTTAAATCACTTTTAGAAGCAACACCAGGGACATTTTGGGGTTGATATAGTAATTTTATATTTAAATTTAAATAACGAAGATAACATTTGAACTCGCATTCCATTTTCCAAAATTTAGCATTTGTATTGAATTAGAATTAGATTTTTAGGGCACTAGAGCTTGAATTGACCATACTATTCCAAAATGCATAGTAGGAATTAATTACTTAAAATAAAATAATTAAAATAGTTTCCTCTAAGTGAAAAACTGAAAAGGAATTTACGTCATTTTAAAGAAAACTTTGTCACCAAAAGTCGAAGTTTTAACAAAAAATTAAGTTTGTGAATGAAATACAAAATGGTTTTGATTTTCTGAAATTGGAAAACAATGATAAACGTATAAAATTAAAAACTCTTAAAATTCGAAAATATTCCAGTGTGGTTGTTCTCATGCCAGCTCATGTAATTTCAAGACAATTTTCTTAAATAAGGAAATAACAAAAACGAATACGACGAAAATAAAATGAGACACTTTGAATTAAAATATTTAAAACTGCAGTATTAATTTTATAGTCGAAGCACATCAGTGACCTCTTATTGAGCAAAAGGTATTTGAGCGTTAGGTCGGTGAGACCAGTTTGTAGTCTGGCTAGTTCGTCACTGGTCTCTCGAAAACGGGTAAAAGACCACAAGATATTTAATAAAATGTAATTTGTTTTGGATCTGTTAATTCCAAAATTACTGTGAAAACGAAAGTAAATAATCATATGGCATGTCAATTAGATCAATGTGTGGGTATCGTCATTACAAAATATGCATAGCCGCTTTCACAGCGTTTTCAGCAGTTTCGTCACTAGTTAAATCTACACGAATAGGAATCTACCAGAATACAATGATAAATTCTCAGATTGAGTAGTTTTCAAGCAGCAAAGAATATCAATTGAATTGAATTTTTGCAATTTGCAAGATGAAACAGAGTTTCTAAAACACTCTTACTATCTGTAAAAATTCAGTAATGAATCTCTTCAAAAAAGAAAATGTTTTCTAGTTCTAACAAAATTGAGGATAACTTAACAATCAAAAAAGGAGCATTAATTACGTAGGCGATGTCTATATGTGATTCCTGTCAAAGCAATATTTCATCTAACAGATAAAATGAATGTTAATATATCAGTGAAAATCAGTGTATACAGAGAGAATTGGTGAAGATGAAAACTAGGTAATTGTTAGAAAATAATAGAAGGTGTTCTAGTTTCATTATAGTTCAAAAATGGGGTAAAACGTGACAACTCCAGATAATCACAAACAGATAGATGGGACAGATAAAAAGGTGCGAAAGATAACAGATTGCCTGGAATAATCTCAGCATTTTTAAGATATAAACCTAAAATAGAAGTTTCATCCTTGAATGAAAAGTAATAGCTGTATATGCATGGCCGTTGTAAAATATAAGAAGGCTAATAATCACAATCACATTTTGAATCATCGGATTTTTGATCTGGATGTTTAGAAAAAGACAGCACGCAGAAGAAATATCGTACGGACAGACTTCCATATTACATCATCCAGCTAAGCAAAACGTAAATGTGAAACAATTTACTCCGCGAGTCTTCTAGAAAAGCATCCTACTCTCTCATATCGGATTTCGAAACTGTATTTCAGATTTTAATTATCACAATGAATAAAAGAGAATATCCTGATTCATTTTTATCATTCGTTTCTGTTTCTGGGATTGACTAGGTTGCTATTTAGTTTAGATATATTAGATGATCTAGGATTAGCTATTCTGTTTTGGCAATTTTTATGTTTTGGAGAGATGGCATATAATACGGAGATACATAAGAAAATGTCTAAACCATTTCTGTTGAAATTTATCAAATTGTTCAGCAATATTTTATTTGTAATTGTAAAGAACGGAAATATTAATAGGGTACTGTAACAAATAAAATGACTGTATTTATATTAAATGTAGTCATTGAAAAAATTTCTGATTATTCTATGATTTTTTATATATATGCATAAATATGCATATGCGATTATGCATATGCATAAAATACTCTAGAAACAGTTATTCAGATATCAGTTAACATAAAAAAGATAATTATTTGTAATTTTTATAAGGCTATATATCGATATAATTCTTCTATAGTCAAAAGTTGATAGATAATTAGGAATTAGAAATACAGTTAATTACAAATTTCTAACACTGGTGATGGGGAAAATAACTACAGCATCTACTGTCTTTCTACTCAATTAACGAAATTTTCGATGCGTTTATAATAATAAAATTATATATATATATATATATATATATATA
>JAPMOR010006592.1:118143-156548 GCA_026543865.1 Argiope aurantia
AAACTGGGGAAAGTCCATAACCGAATCCACTATATTATTTGGTTCAACTTTAGATGCCTTCAGTATAAAGTCTTTGAGCGAGTCACTGATATCATGTTTTAACAAGGGGGGGGGGGGCTCAATAACGTTATTTTCAGACCATGAGATCATGTCCATATAATCCTTTGCATCGAAGTTTATATTTGGAACTTTGAGCTTCCAAACTATGTCTCTACTTTCTGTTCTTGCTTTTAAACCACGCTGTAAATCAAGTTCTCTTTGAATTTTACGTTCATCACTTAGCATGGATAAAAGGATATTTTCCGGGGCAACAACGTACCCATTTCCTTGAATAATCGGGTCTAGAGAAGAACGCTCTTGAGATAGTCTGAGAGATAGCGTGAATATGGGATAGATTAAGCAGATGTTTGGAACCATACGTACATGATGGTTTTAACTTAATATTAAACCACACAGGCACATCCGTTTTCACAATGTACTCAGACAGAGTCTTAAGATTTCAGTTGTATTTTTAATTGCCACATAAAATCGAAGCAAGCTATTGTCTATTTTCTATCACCTGGATTTCGCAAATTTTCCAGGGTTTCTTAAAGATAAATGTTCTTTCAACTTGATACAGAGATACACATATTCAATAAATATTTTTATCTTCCAGAAGAGAAAGGTTATTTTCAATTGCCAAGATGGTAACCACATGAAGACTAACACATTTTTCTAGCTGCTGACCTATTGCGCCTTTAAACTCATTGGGTCTTTTCGTTTTACTGTCTAAATGACAAAAAAAGGTGTCGCAATGGTAGCTCATTATAATGTAACAAACAGATTAACCGTTGTTAAGGTATTACTATTTCCTTTTCCATCAAAAAAAACCACACCATTATTATAACCAGCGTTTACAACGGTTCCATCACACCCAACTGCAGTAAAGTTCAAAAGTTGTTTGTTGTATTCTCTATCTTTAAGAAATTCCAATATACTGTATGCTATGTCTTTTCCGTTGCCAGATTTAGGTGTTGCATGGACTAAACATGTTGAATTTGGTTCCTCTATTAGTGAAATGTGCACTTCTGAAATAGCTTTTTTTATAGAATTTACTACCTCTCTTTTCTTGAAGAATTGTTATGTCTTTTCTCCTGTCAAAAAACAATCCTATATTTTCGGTTATCTGAATATAACAATTGTCTTTAATGAAAACTCTTCGATTTGTTGATCTTTATCTTCTAATTTTCACCCTGTCTATTGCATAGGTTTTGTTTTCTTCTGCAATTACACCAAAATCCTGTAAACCAACACTAGTTATAGGTGCAGCAGCTCTATTTGATATTCCGATACGATCAGCAATGGAAGCTACAGATGGCAATTTAATACGCATTTGAGTACTTTTCTCTTTGTTCAGTTTCGAAGAGTCTGGTAGTTTATCTCTTCTTATCTATTTGATGGATCTGATTGGTTTGTCTCTTCTTGTGTGTGCTCTCTTAAAGAACATTGTTGTTCTTCAGCTCTGTTAACAACCATTTCTGCAGTATTTTTGCCCGTTCTTGATTAAACGCAACTATTATCTGTAGTTGTTTACTTTTTCTTCCTTCTCTTTTCCGCAAAGCGCTTATGGTAGCTGCATCAATGTTATCTCTTCTTTCTTAGCTTCTTCTCTAAATTTTTTATGAATTTTCATATGAAAATTTAGAGAAGAAGCTAAACGTTTATTTTATATTGCTGCCTGTAAATGTGCAAAGTTTAATGCTTGCACTTACATAAAAGAAAACAAAGTATAAGTTATGGGACAAGAGTTTCTAAACGGTCAAATCTCTATCAGGAAAAGGGTTATAGATAACACTGATAACATCTTGCGGCACCTCAAGGCGTACTGTAATATTGCTCGTATTTATAATTTATTTTATATGCACCAAAAGGCAACTTTTCCAGGCTATTCCAAATTTAAAATCAAAAGTTCGTTTTTTTTCCCTACCCTAATGTACATACTAAACAGAAATGTAAGGCTGCATAAGTAAAAATGTTTAAATACTGTATGAGTAAAAATCCCAATTTTAAGTAAAGAAAATCACCTTTCTATTCATGAATATCAATTTATATGTAAAATATTAATATGATATTAAACACAAGTAATTCCGGTAAATCTCTTGAGTAGTCTGGTCTCCATATGCATCTAATAAAAATGGTAGTAAACAGAATTACTAAATGCAATAAATTAATTTAAGTCGTAATTTGTTAAACAAAACCTGTTTTGTAAATAATATCTTCACACAATATTTAAATGAATAAAATTCAATTAATTTATTTAGTAGAAATTAAAAAGTTCCGAAAAAATCAATATTTCTCTAACCAAACAAACATAAATAAATGCATTTTAAAATGGGAACTGTGTTTTCAGTTTCACGATAAATATGATTTTTCGAACACTTTTCTCTCCTTATTTATTTTTCCACATTTTCCGTTTTCTTCATTCCTTAAATCAAAATTATGCCGACAAGGAAAAAGATAAAAAAAGAACCTTCAGAATCGAAAACTCATTCATGTAAATGCAAAACAATTTTCTCCAAATTTTTACATTTACATTCCACAAACCAATCGAATTTTAAGTCATCCGGCAATTCCCCGAATGAAATAAAATGTGCATTATACAATACGTATTTCATTATAAAAATTCTGCTTAAAACATGTTTGCAGTTTTTCTACTTTCATTTCCAGAAAAATTAAATTAGAGGAGGAAAAAAAAAATCAATTTTCTTGGAAACCAACATCTAAGTTAGATTTTTGCAGCTGATATACTTTTCCCACATGCCTTCTGATGGATATTTACTTACAAAAAGTACAAAATGCGAACCTAAAAGAAAATGGAATAATTCATGACCATGCTTCGACGTGATGTATTTCTGCTGTATAGAAGGAAGGTTTTGTGAAAACAAGATCTGACAAAGTAATATATTTAATCCAATACCCGAAGACTAGAATGTTAGCCTTTAGCGCTTGCAATGTCTTACCTTGGAGCAAAAACTCTGAAAGACCTTAATATTTAAACAGGATGAATTGCTGAGTTAGCTTCTTACTCAGTGGCATTTTTTTCTTCTTTTGTGCTTTTTTCCCCTTTTCTTCATTGTGCCTTAAGTTTACTTTTTTAGATTTCCTGTTTAATCCTTTATTTCGGTTTGCTGTAAAGTCAGCGAAATGCGCTTGGGCATGTCTTCAATATGAAGCTTTACAATGTTTTTCATTTTCTAAAACCTAGATTGCTTAAAAGATATTCAAATTTGCTGCAAAAAATGTTTTTAATAAATTGTTTTAAAGCAGTTACTTAATTAAAAATTACTAACTTCATCGTTTAATATAAATTTGAATATAATTTCAGCTATTTAATTGCATATGTCAAATTAGTTAAATTTTAAATATGAAAATAATATTTTCTACCGGAAATAAATTAGATTTGTTAAAAATATTTGATAAAGATTTCGACACATGAATTTCGTATTTTATAAAACTTTTCCACAATATGTATTGTTCAACATATTTCATTTAGGTAAACAAATATAAATGTTTGCAAATAAACCTATTCATAATTTTTCTTAAAAGATATCAGAATTAAAGTTACAACAAAGACCTTATTTAAAAAATTCTGCTCCATTTAAAAAAATATTCAGCAATTTATTTAAATATTACATTATATTGTCATACATAATATTTCACATTTAATTTAGCTTTGTTGGCAATTAAAATTAGGAAGGAGCCCTACTCAATTTAATGGAATAATTTTTATTGTAGTGATAGTTTCACTGTTTAATTATGGATTAATCCTTTTGCTTTTGATATATTAGATATACAACAAAACTGCCATTTTTTTTGGTGATTTCACTTTTACTCATGCAAATGAGTATATCTGCGGTCCTGATTTAGGTCACGCCGTCTGTACTTCAATATCGTGTTGTAAACAACATTGTCATTAGTCCCATGAAGATTCCAAGAAATTCAGAGCAGTTCGAGTTTGGGAAAGGTGTAATTGTCGAGTATCATAGAAATGTCCGATCCTTAGGGGCCATATCTAGTGAGTTAAACATTCCAAACACGGCAGTGGCTTTTGTGATTAAGAAATGGAAGGTGAATGGTGATTGTCGGAATGTGCTTCGACCCGATAGACCCACGAAACTAAGAGGTAGAGACAAATGAGTGTTGTCTAAAGAAATTCAGAAAGAAAACGCATCAAATCGATTACCCACACTTTCCAGGAGTTCCAAAAAGCATCTGAGACTGTAATTTTAATAAATACCATCCACAAGGAAGCTCATTTGTTTGGTTTCCGTAGTCGTGCTGCCACCCATAAAGTCTTTGATTGCAAATCCAACCGCGCTGCTCAGTTGAAGTGATGTAAGGGACGTCAAACTGTGCCTCAGATTAGGGGAAACAGATTTTCTAGAGTGATGAATCAAGGTTAAATCTCTACCAGTTGTATGGCAGAGTCCGGGTTTGGTGTTTGCCTGGAGAATGTCTTTTACTAGAATGCATTGTGCCTATAGTTAAATTTGGTGGAGGTGAAATTATGGTCTGGCAATGCTTTTTGTGGTACGGACAGGAACAATGATCCCAATTCAGAGTAAGTTCAAAGCCGAAAACCTCTCCAATATTCTAGACACCGATTTGCTCCTACGCTGTGGCAATTTTCCAGGCTGGATCATTGTTATTTCCACGATGACAATGAAATGGTATGATCACAATGGGTGAACGGATTGGTCTGGCTTGCCTCAAAGTCCAGACTTTAATCCTATAAAAAAACCTCTGGGGCGTGTTGGATCGCTTTGGATCGTGTTGGGCGAGTGGAAACCAGAATTAAGGAGTGCAGCAAGCTCCAAATTAATGAAAGAACTTGCATATCTTCTCCAAGCCGAGTTGAAGAAAATACCATTGTCCATCATCCAAACATTTGTCGAAAGTGTTCTCAGAAAAGTATATATAATTGCATGCAGTAGAACCATTCTAATTAAGGAACTTACTATCTAATTAATGGTATATGGTCGCGGCGAAATATTATCATTCAGATATCCTCCTAATATTATGTATATCGGTCATAGATCATATACATGTAAGAATTCAGTGCGATTGTTTTGAGAATTCATGAACTCTTCGTCTTAAAATGTTTTAACTTAGACAGAAACCTTGCATCATGTCTTAAATTTTAAATAACATTCCAGTGCTCCAAATCCTTACATAATAATTCTTGGATTTGATAAATACATCTCAAATATGGCCTTGAATGGCAATGAAATACATATGCGGTATCCAATCGGTATTTATCAGTGTCAAAAGCTCTATTAGTCTAACTATTTAGTCCTGAGCTTTAGTTAAGGAAAATCAAGAAATGATAGGCATGACATTTCTATTCATAACACATTGTTTTGCAGCTTTTTAAAAGTACGAAACTTCCTACTTAGCTCTGAATAAAAGTAATTAATCGTACTTAAGATCATTAAATGTTCCTGATATTTTGGGTGGTCTACAAAAACACATTCTTTTTTTTAAAATAGCAATACTCTTATATTGATTCACTAAATGTGAGATGATCATTTGGCAATCTATTCACCCTTTTTTCAAAATTCATCCTGATTTTAAGAAATTAAATAATGGTTTTCCCACCCTCTTAAGACATCATTTTTTGTATTATTTACAAAGAGAATGTAATTAAACCATCATTTTAAAACGAACAGAGGCAACTTTTATTTATAAATAGCTTGTATTAAAAAAAAGATGAAAAATGTGTTTTGAAACCAAATTGGCATTTAAGTATTCAGTATTGTCCAAATTATTTTTTACAATCTTTTTTTTCTTTTAAAAATATTTCTATGCTATAGATTAGAAATTCTTCTTTGTAATAATAGGCGAGTAAATAGATATTCGTGTTTGAAGACAGTTGTATTAAAAACATACTTTAACGCATACAATTTTCTAGCCCTTTTGGATATATGTAGCTCAGTCATTGCTGCTTCTTACGCGATTTTCTGTCAATTGTGAGCTGTCATTCCGTACACATCAATTTTAAAAGTGAGTTATATAGGTAAGCAACATTAACGCCATTGGATTCTATTCTGTTTCCAAATGAAAAAAATTATTGCTAAAATAGTTAAATCGATTTATACGATTTTGCAAATTTATTCTAGTAGGCATTTAACAGTAAAAAAGTAATTTGAAAGATTTCGTGATTACATTTTAGTCTTGACGACAACTACTTCCAGGTGCAGTAAAAATAATGAAGGCAAAGGCATTCAAGTTTCATTGTATGAAAATCCAGGCCAAATTCAAGAGGAGCTTGTAGAACAGTTAAGAGTCTCCTAGCAACATTATTTCAATAGCATGCAATTTGAAAGATACAGAAGAAAGTAAGTTAGGTTCCGCATAAAATTGTGTTCGAAAACAAAAACCTAAAAGTTGAATTTCATGAGTTTTTTTTCTCTCGATAAAAAATAAAGAATTTTTTGTACAAAATAATTACGAATGAAGAAAAGTGAATTTTTTGTCCATTCTGTATGCAGAAAAGCAAACGTTGAACCAAGATATCCATCAATATCAGCAGTAAAACCGAATATTCATGTCAAGAAAGTGTTATTGTATGTCTGGTAGTATTGAGAAGGAGTCATTTCATGCGATTTTCTAATTTATGATAAGTGTATTACAGCTGAATATTACCAGAACAAATTGATCAAACTATGTTCTGAGGTGAAATTGCTTTTGGTCTAAGGAAAGTGGGTGATATTGTTGCATGGCAATATTTCTCAACATACAGCAAAACGAATCCAAGAAGTTATATTCTTCTTAGGCTGGAAAGTATACTTCAGACTTATCTCTATCTGATTATAGCTTATTCAGATCGATGTCGTCATATTTGAAAGACAAACTGATGACTAAAGTGGCTCAAAGATAATTTTGCTATAAAATAACCAAGTTTCCATCGCGAAGGCATTCATCATATATCCCATAAATGCCAAAAGAAAATAGGTAGTAATGATGAATAATTGGATTATTAATCTTCATTAGAAGTATTTTTCCAATACAATTGCATTTGACCATTAGTTCAAAAGCTTCATGAATAATTTCAAAATCGTAGTTTTTTGTAAATTATTCTGATCGTTAACTATCTAAGCATATTTTTTCTAGTAAATAAGCAAAATGTAAAGAAAAAAAAAAAGACTTATGTCAGGAAATATTTTTCACATAAATGTATTTCACCGGCTGCACGAAATGTCACATTTTGTATGTTTAGTTAGTATTAGTTAGTCTTTCACTAATGATCACTGTGAGTCAGTCTTTCAGCAGTATTCAGTTAAATTTAGGACTTAAAAATGCTGCTTTAACTATGAGTAATTTTGAAAGATATTTTATTGAAATATGATTTTAAATTTGTGGATACAAGCAATAAATCAGCATGTATATTAGTATTATTTATTCATTTCAGGTTTATTTATTACATTTGAAGATTGTTTTTCTTTAATTTGGCAGTTGAAGTGAGTGCGTATTTTTTTTAAACAATATAATTTGTTTCCCGATACATTTAAGGCATTGAGGAAACGAATTTTTTCACCAATACGTATTTTCGTTGACATGGCAAAACGACGAATCTGTCGTAGAATCTTATTTGCTTATTTCTTTCATCGTATATAATGATATAATTAAAATAGATGATTAAAATTCAAATATGAAAAGGTATGTATGGGATCATTGAGTTAATTTTAACATTTTGTATTTTTATGATGGTTGAATTATGTAAAGCAAGACGCTTTAACCATAATTCTGCTTAAACCTTTAAAGGGCCATTTTTTTCTAGTCATATTATGTTTAAATATTTTTAGGCTTGAAATTAGAATAAGAAAAGGGATTCATTTTGCTTATTAGATAAATTTAATTAGATTAATTAATTAATTTGGTTAATTAATAATTAAGTAACAAATCAAGACACATCATTTTGTGTGAGATAAAGAACTGAAGCATCTAAGTTTCTATCTTTCTAAAAAAATTTGTCAGAACTTATGCCAACTTACATAATTTCATACAAATATTGATAAATTTGGTGGGAAGCATATTTCCCACGGCCCTAGAAGGGGTTAAATGTATTGAACTGAAGGGTCAAAATTGTAATGGAAGTTAATTACATTGAAATAACTTGGCCTCTTTCTTTCCAATATATCTCAAAATTGAATGAGTTCATTTAAAATTTCCCTGAAATATTATAGCAGTGATCTTTATAAAAGTGCTAAAAGGTGAATTGGCAAATTTCAATGTAAATTAGATAGACAATATAGATGAAAGATGATTTTCAAACATTAGTAAAATAGCTGTTATGTTTAGAAATATAAAAGATTTTATTAATATTTCATAGGATTCTTCCAATAGTTTAAATATTTATCATAAAATGCATGACCGGAAAAAAGCAATTAAGTGACTTCCATACTAAAATTTCTTCATATGTCAGACAAGGTCAAATTTAGGGATATGTAGAGAAGAAACACTCTTTCCCAATTTCAGTTCCAACAACAAAGTTTGACAGCCCAGTTTAACTTTATAGTAAGAAATATCTTTCCTTTTTTTTATTCTCTCAGTATAAATAGCTTGACGCCTTTGAGAGTTAGATGTGCTCTTGACAGGCGTCAAAACGTGACTCTGTTGAATGCATGATATGCAGAAAATGCAAAGCAATCTTCGGGTTTACTTTTATTTCCTTACAAAATGGCAGACTCTAAACTTTTTTGAAATATACCCTGACGTGTTTGAGACACAGCTATCGTTATAACGCCAATGGAAAATATCTTGGAAGAAAAACGAATTCCTAGTGATTTTGAAATATATTTTTATGGAGACTTGGAAACCATGAAAAAATATAGACTTGTTTCGTCAGATGATATGACACATTTTATTAAATATTGTATTGTAAAATTCCAATATTTAGCTTTAAAGGCAGCCAATATTGTAATATTTCATGCATATTTCTGAATTTTTTCTAGAAATTCAGAACATCGTAAATAGATATAAATGTAGTGAATGCATAAATATTAAAAAGAAAGGAAATACAATAATAGTATAGAATGTTTCGAGCTTATTTACAAATGATTGAAACTAATGTTATTTTTGCATGTACTTTAGAAAGATTATTAAATTGAGAGAATGTTTAATCGATTTCTTGAAGAACTTAATAAACACATAATTTTAATTACGTATGAATAAGCTTTATTCAGAGCTTTCACTTTTATTATTTATGATGGAAAACATATGTAGAATCTTGCGAGTAGAAACATATGATAGACATATATTTTTAGGACTCTTCATGCAATATACATTTTTATTCGTATTATTCTTATCCTATTGATTAACACTTTCATATTTTTACTTCAATGATTCATTTTGTATGGACATACAGAAAAATAAAGCTACATTCTTGAGTTGCTGGAAAGCATGTTTTTATTGCCTCTTAAATTCCCAAATGTAAAATCAGAGTATATATGACTAAAACACTTTGCAAACACTTAAGCAGGAAATTAAGTTTGAAAAATACTAGCAAAATTTATATTGAAATTCTTCCGTAGTTAATGCTGCAAGAAACTAAAGTACCCAGATTTTAGGACCTGAATACTTAATGATTTGGAAAGATTCCAGAGAAATTTGATATTTTGTAGCGAGTGTTTACTTTAGGAGAACATCATCAAGTAAAATGAGCTATTTTTGCTTCATAATTAAATGTTTTACTTTATAAAAAATACTAATTATGTCATTAAATTTAACGCTTCTTTTATTTTTGAGAGATGAATATAGTTTCTCTTCCGAAGAGAGATAATTTTGAATTTCACTATGAGAACTTTAATAAAATTCGATAACCAGGATCTTCATTTAATTTTAAATGCAAAATGTAAAGTTTATTAATGATTCTATCATTACTAATGTACAAATCCTTTACATTAATTTAACTGGAATAAGAATTCGGTAATTTAATTTTGCAGCTTTTACAATTTGTTAAAGCAAGTTTCGAGGTAACATACTTTTAGCATTTGAGTAAAACAAATAAAATTTTTAAATGCATTGGTAATGATTAGAATAACAATTCTGAGAATTCAGAGGGAAAGTTTTTGAAACAAATAAAGAAAGAAGAAATAATGTGAACAATTCCATCTAACAACTGGAAAACAACCTCTCTTAATTACTTCATTTAACAAACCTAGCCATTAATTAATTCAAATAGTTTTCCAGGTCTTTCAATTATGCTTCAGCTAAGTTATAAATCCAAATTTAACAGAGAAATATAGTTTCTCTAAATCAAATGTTTAAAGAACATTCGCTATCTGAATCGATCTATAAGACAATAAATATGACAAGAGTTCCTTTAGAGATGTTTTAGGAATTCATCGACTAAATAAATATTTCATTGCATATTGTCTATCTTTTTCTCCACTTTACGCATCTTCATCCTAAGATATTACATTAAATAATTAGATTCGGGGATACGCTGTTTCACTCCATTTATTTACTTTGTCACTTTTTCGATAAAAGTGATTGTCTAATTTAGGTAGCTACAAATTGTTGTTAAGAGAAATGTTTGGCAACTCAATAAAAGGGAGTTAACTTGCAAGTACAGATTGTTTTAATGCTCGAAATTCAATGGACTATGATTAATTTATTAAACTAATTTTAACATCAAATAAATGACAAATAATAATACAGTGTTTTTATATAAATGAAAATCTTAAAAAAAGAGGAGGAAAATAATTTTACATTTATAACTTGGTTAGTTACATCTGCGATTTTTTATCGATTTCTTACTCAATTCGGGCTGTAATGAAATTTTGAATTTTTTACATTACTTTCTCGAAGACAATGCAACATTTTAATATTTTCAGTGAAATGATTTAATTGCGTTTGGTGTCTTATAAGTGGTTAGTAAATTAGCAAATAAATTGATTAAAAAATTTTTTTAGACTTTTAATAATTACTAAATTATAGAATAAAAACCGAGAAGCATTATTAAAAAATATCAAAATTCATTTTTGTAAATTCTACTCTACAAATTCCTAAGATTATCATAAATTAAAATTTTTCAAGAATCAAAGGACAGTAAATTTAAAATTATTATATCTTGGAAGATCATATTTTGGTATTGTTTCTTGTTATCAAATTTTTAATTCTTTATCAAACTCTCGCCCTTATAGATCAATATTTTAACTTTAAATTCAAGTAAAAGCGAAAGTTAAATTTTTACTTCCTCCAATGAATAAATTATCCAATTTTCTTCAGTGCTAAATTTTAAATCTTTCAGTTTCCTATTCTATTTTATGACATAAATTTGCATATGTCGAGAAATGTCAACTTTAGGATTTTATGGGTGAAAATTTGACCATTTTTACACATCATCTGTTAAACACGTACAACCATATAAGTATTAACATTCGGCAATACAAGATGAATTAAAGCATTAGAGAGCAGCATTTTTGAGGAATGTCATAATTTATTTCCGTATATCCTGATATATGAATAAAATGAATTATATAATTATATCTGTTTTAATTTTTAGTCAATTGCATAAAAATATATAAAATTCATATAATATTTTCTGGAGTTTATGCTTATACTGCTTTAAAATTAATGCAAAGCATAAAATTAAATTGGTTAAGTGGATTACGAGAAATTATTGGAAATTCAATAATGAATCTTTAACCCAAATTATTTTTAAATTCCCAATGTTAATTTCTGAGTTTAAACTGATTTTTATATAATGCATATATGAATGTTTCCCATATATTTCATTGTAATTTAAATTGTCGTACGAAAATGATATTTGAAATCTGAATTTTGTATTCTACGTAAGTGCATTACGATGCATTTTACTTGCTCGTATATGAAGTGTAGAGAAAGTAATGTAATTGTTAAAAATTCGAACTTTAGATTTCAGCAAATCTCAACGTTTGAGACCTCTCTGAGTTCGAAAAATGCATTTTTGGCATTATGGTTGTCTGTCTGTTTGTGACGGTAGGTTTGAGCTAGACGGATGAAATTTTGGGATGTGTATAGATTTAATCCGAAATTTCTATATATCTATATAAATTTGAGCAAAATTCATTTAGAGTAAGACTGTCTGTCTGACTGTACGAGACAAATGAACTCGAAAACTACAAAGATAAAATATAGAGATAGGTAGAATAAATTTGGTGCACATTTTTTGCATCTAAAGAATATATTCTTATCAAAATTTGAACCAAAAATCTGAAATGGTTGACAATCTGTCGATCTGCTCTTTCGCATGCATGTAAACCAAATAACTCATAATGACATAAATGAATGAAATTCAGTATGTATTAATGTGATTACAACTGTTGTTTCATGTCTAATTTTGATTTCAATCCAATTAATAAAAGGCGTCCAAAATATATATTCTCGCAGCAGATTCAGCAAAAATGCTATATCCAAAGCAAAGATCTATATTTTGTAACTATTCCTCGACAATACAACTCATGGTCTGGCTCATGATCCACAATTTTCTTCAGTGCGAAGGGTATATGACCTTTATTTGTGAGTAGTTGGTAAAGATTAAGGGAAGCCACTCTAGATGGTTTAAAGTAAGATTATTATATAAATTCTTGGTTTATCTATTGAGAATCTTCAAAAAGCGAAAAATAAAAAATATAAGTTTATTAATCAAGTTTATGATCACCAGTATTTTGTATTAAAGATTTCTATGGATCAATTTGCTAATTCCATGTTTTGAAGAAAGATCTTGGCTTTTCTTGAAAAATAGTCGTTTGTACATATTCTACGGATTTTAATATTTTTCCCTGAACTGAACTGTGCTAATGATCAAATGGTGTAAAATCAAAGAATAAGGTAGGTTTGAATAATATACCATTTTTTCAGCATTTGTTATGCATAATTGGTTTGTCATTGTTGTTGAGGAAGATTACACATTTTCTGTGTGAAATTCATTGTTCATACATATTGTTGATACTGTTCCTTCTGAATCAGTATCGTTCATTTTTCTAGAGTGGTTACGACGAAGTGAATCTAGTGAATCAACTTTAGTCAATTGTTTACAGTACACAATTCATTCGATTGTTTCACTACGTTTGTGTCATTTCTCACACTTTCTGCGCTAAACATTATTATATAAAGTGCCCTTCTGCTCTACTGTTATAATACAATAAAAAATCCTTTTTATTGAAATATGCAAAAATAAAAATCAATAATACGGAGAAATAAATGTTGCACTCAGATATCGAGCTTGGAAACATATCCAAGCCTTTATTTTTAAAAATAAATGGAATCGAATTTTAGCAATCATAAAAAAATATTGTGTCATCATTATTTATACAAACACAAAAATTAAAACATTAAAAAAAGCTTGATACTCCAAAAAGGATCATTTTATATGTAGGGAAAAATATTTGTTTCACAACATTTGTTACGTTGGTATATATTCTTATGCTTATATGACTTAATAAATGTTTTATAAATGAAATAAATTATAATTATTTAGTAATTATCAATCATTTCCTTTACAGAACAATAATTTAAAATCTGTGAAATAGAAACATTTTTTATCAATTAATAATACGGAGAAATAAGTGTTGCACTCAGAAATTGAGTTTGGGAACATATCCAAGCCTTTATTTTTAAAAATAGCAAAATATTGTCGAATGATCAATGTTCAAATTCTTCCAATTTCATGAAATACTTTTCTAGGATCTTTCTCTATTGGAGCATTCAAAATACTGTTATCAGCGTTCGGAAGGTCACCCCGATCTTGCATGATCTTCCAGTATTAGATTGCAATTCAGAACTATCCTAAACGTTTTATAAATAAATCTACGAAATGGATTTTTTTCGCGCAGTTCCGACATTTGCAACTTTGCGAAATTCATGAAGTATTGCCAACCGAAAGTAAAATTTTTCATTGCTCATTTTTTTAAATTTTGGCGTAGTTAAAAATCGATGTACTGTATCCTTATAGATTGCTATAGAGACAAAATGCACTTTTATCTTTCAAGTGCAAAGATCTGAGCCAAATAAATATGATCCCAATGAATGACGCGAATTAGCATTTCGAGTTATTTTATATGACCATCAGTTTGTAGTTGTTCTTTCAATTCTTAAGACTTGAGATTTTTTTGTTTATTTAGTGCATGGATGAAATTCCCCAAAGTATGTAACTAAGAAAAACAGCTCATAAAATATATAAGAGTTTTAACTGAATCCATAACTGTAAGATTTTTCATATTTGATAGAATTTTGTTGAGCTTCATTAATGTGTTTAATATATTTTCACAATCAACAAATTCCATATCATTTGATTCTACAAATATAAGTGAGACAAAATAAACTATTAAATATTATAGAGATTAGAAAATTTAATTTATACAAAGATATTTATTGAATAAAAGATATTTATTGAAAATATATAATATTAACTAATCTCCGGTTTTTTTAAAGAATCTTTAGGCCGACTATTTAATTTGAAAACAACTACCATACTTTAATCATGATTAATCATATTTGAATTAAGCTTTGACATTTATATATTGCCGCAAGAAAGGACAAATATCATATTTTTTTGTAACTAAAATCAATTAAATTGTAGCATAGACCTGTATCTTGAATTCATATATTTTTTTTATAATTTTATATTGCATCTACGGTCAAAGCTATTTTTTTTTCAAAATTGCATCTAAAAGATAAGATAAGCTGATAAATTAAGATTTTCATGTTTCATCTACAAACTTATCTTATTCTACGATATCCCTTAAAATAATCATATAGATTTTACCACCTTTTATTTGTCCCATTGTTTACAATTATTATAAATCAAAAGACATAAATTTAAGCTAGATATTTGTGAATGCAAACTATTTTCCAAAACTTTCAACACACAAAGCTTCCCAAGTATTTATCATTATAATAATAATCTTGATTTCTCTTATCTTTTTATTGAAATAGAGTATACAAGTCCGTGAAGAGAATAATTGTATACATTAAAGAACATTTCCAAAAACGAATCCTGAACATGATTAGATTGTTAATTGATCATGGTGAACTATTCCTATTAGATTAACCCTATCAATTTTTAGGCCATTATTTAATACATCTCGCAGTTTTTTATATAATAATTTCTTAAGCCCGCCCCCTCAAGTAACTATTTTTTATAATTTTTTTATATTTTGACTCATACTATACATTATTATGTTTATTCACCCAGTTTTATTGTGCTCCTGATAGTTTTTATTCTAGTTTTTATCATTTTTTTGTGTTATATGTATTCGTAATTTGTCATTTGTATGTTTCTTTCCAACTGATTACTGCATAATTAAAAAAAAAATAAAGTTCGCTTACATCTATAACAAACCGTAAATGGAGATGGAGTGGTGTTAAGTCTAGAAGTGGAGATGTGGAGTGGTGTTAAGTGTTCAGTTTGATAGCGATATTTATGCGATAATAATAACATATAGTTGGAGTTTCTTCTTTTTTAATTTTACCACATCTTAATACCTTATATTATTACATAATTCTTTTTTCTTAAATCTTTTGTATTAAAAATATATGTCAAAAATATTCGAGAATATAATTATATACCGATTATCTTTTCCCGCCCATTGTTTATCAACACTTATTCGTGAAAAGAAAAATATTCTATTTCAGTTTCGAAAAGCTTTTATCTTTCCACTTTGTTTAGTTATTTATCAAGAGAAACAACAAAGAGCAAGGCATTTATCACAAAAAAAAATATATATTTAAAAAGCATTCATCAACTCCAAATTTTCCCAATATTTATTTCTCCCAAGTGTGCTATCTTATTTTCATTTTATAAGAACAATAGCACAATCTCTGTCTCGACCACCTTTTATCCTCCCACTTCATGAAACTCTTTATCAAGAGCCAGAAACAAAAAGAAAAGGACATAACAAATCCAAGCAGCAACAGAAAGCATCGGTGGATAAAAACTATCTCGCTAATACGGACTGACCGGTGCTTTGAAGATGAATGACGTCCTTTCAGTGTCCAATTTTGGGACAAGACCACACCTTCTCCCTTTCTTTCGCCTCAAAATGCCCAGTAGGTATCTCTTGACGTATTTGTCAGGGACCACTGCCTCCCAGCGGTATTTCATCTCCCAAGATTCTTCCCCCCAGAGAGAAATGGGGTATGATGTTGCGGCAAAAGATGCTTCGATCAAGACAAGACTTTGTCCAAGGGGAGTAGTCGATATTCGACTACATTTGTTGGAGGCGATGTAGTAAATAACGCACTTTACCAAGATAGACGTGGCTAGGAGGAGTTGCAGAGATATTGTTCTTCTTCCTTCTCTGTCGTCGATATTAAACGTCAGGTGTAAACATTCATGATGGAGACATGGCTCTTCATCTTCATTATGTGAGCGCTTCAAATAATTTTTTTTCTTCTCTTGGATACATAATACTCAGCAAGTGATTAGATATATACTTACACAAAAGTAGTTTAGCCATTATTACGGTTAAGAGCAGCATAAATCTGGAATCATAGTACTTTTCCTGTTTGGACCTTACTTTATGCTTATGTTTATTCAATTGTCGCTCATTTATTAAATAAAAATGAACGTGGACTCAACTGGTAGTAGCAAATAATTCAATATTTAATTCATTTCAGAAATTTACTTCTTCAATTTTATTATATTAGCAGGTATAGGCTATTTTAAGCCTTATTTTGAATCCACTGTGCCACATTTGTATGAAAATTATTAATATAAATAATATTATATCATATCTTATTTTTGCTTTTCCAGATAAATCTTTTTATGTGAAGTACAAGTAACAAAGCGTTTGGCGTTTGGCATTGAATTTAATATATTAATCAGAAGATATAGATAATCATGATATAATCGCACCAAGAAAGCTATTTTTAACTGTGGGTAAATTGTAATAAAACGAATTTGGATTTATGAAATTATATTGTATTAGTGCAAAATAATTATATTTAATGTTATAGATGCAAGTGTCATCCTCGTGTTTATAAAAGACACATAATTCCATACTTAAATGTGCAGTTGTTTCTATTACATTATAATCGATATTGTTGATTGAAAGGCATAAAATGCATTAAAAATGAAATATAATTTCTAGAAGACTAATTTTAATACTTACTTGTTCCGAATATGCAATCTCAAAGGAACTCATTAATTTATTGCAAATTCCTTTCTTGTGATCAAAAAGAAATGCTCAAAATATTTAAGAATTATAACACCTTTTTTAAAAATCTTTTATACTTTTGAAGAATATTAAATTTTGCCTTTTTGTTATACCCTTCCTAGAATTAAGAGAACATTCATATTCAAAAATGTCGTATAGTTTTCTCTCTGTTGCTGTGATATAAAGTAAGTCTGAGAATTCTAAATAAGCGAGCCCATTTCGTTTTCTAAATTTTCCTTTGAAGTAGAAATATTTCCAAAAATGTTTAACTTTTTGAAATGACAGCCTTAATATGCTTTTCATAAAAAAGAAATATGCTACCGAATTCTATGCATATACTCACGTTTCTTAAAATTGGTTGAATGAAAATAACATCTGCAATATTTTGTTTGATTCTTTATTACGGCTGGAAATAAAATATTTGAAAATTTCATTTTTACTATATTTCATTTAAGAACAATTAGATAGCAATACTTTTTTACAAAGCAAGATGTGATGAAAACAAGAGAAAATTAAGCACTTGACCTCTATTAATGTTAGAATATATGCTGTATTTTAAAATATATTATGAAGAAAGATTAAGCAAATTATTACTGTTATATTAAATACATTTTTAAGTTAATAATTTTTATTTTTTTATTTTTAATTTATAATAAATTATTGTAAATTTTAGGGAATCCTATAATCGGATTTTTCTCAAATTCACTTAAAGATAGAGCATATAGGAAAGAAATCCAAATAAATAATCTAATTAACTTATAATTATTAAAAACTGAAAATACTAAAAAAATGTTTTAATTGAAATAATAAATGTTGTATTCTCTTTGAGAATGCATAAGTGCCCGATGTTTCAAATCAGTAGATCAGTTAGGAAAATCAGTTAGGAAAAAGCATCGAATGATCGCATAATCGATTATTGCATGAAAAATCGATGAGCGATTCCCTCTTAACAAACATTAAATAAGTTAATCTGAATAACAATAACAATCATCTTAATCTTTCTCCATAACAATAAATCAGCATTTAAAGAAATACAATATTTTGAGCAGAACTTAAGATTCAAAAGTTTCAATGAAATTTTTAGAAGTAAAATTTATCTTTAGAATTTGGAATTTTCTGTTACTAAATGAAATTTGAAAATGACATGCATGTAATTTCTTTTAAAATAATAATTAAAAACATTTTGTGTAATACTATATAATTATGCACATATTTTGAAAATAAAGGATTCAAATTGGTTAATCCATTTAAATAAGGAAAGCAATTCTAGGATATATATTTGTATAATCAGTTCCTAATTTTCTCCAAGCGGATAGCATAGTTAAATATACACTTATTTTAAAGTTTCCTAATTTTTTCATTGAATGCATACGCAATGCTGAATACGGCAAAATTATAAAGCTAAAAAATTAGTGTTGAAGAATACACAGTTACTATATTTTAGATGATCTAGTATGAACTGTCACCTCATATATCATGAATTATTTGTAAAGAAAAAACATACTGGAATTATCTTCTTCAATAAAGAATATGCAAATTAGATAATTACCTTAAATATTATTTTGAAATTTAATTAACCATGTTATAATATAAATATATGAATTTAAAAAATAGATTTTCTTAAAAATTCAGAGTCTTTATATTTTAAAATTTTATTAAGATTAAATTGTGCCATTTTGTCTCTGCGACATCCGCGCAACTTTTTCAAGGTTAATGGATATTGTTAGGTGTGGATTGAGAGAGCCTGGAAGGTATATTTGAATGATATAATTTCCTTAAGACGTATGTTCTAAGAACATTTTAGTAACATCCTAAAAGTTTTAAAGAAATTATAGGATGCCAATTTGTAGTCCGAAAAAATGTTGATGATTTGTCTAAAAATTCGTTTCCAAATAAAATTGAAGTTTGAAACAAAAGTTCATAACAAATATTCTCTAATACGTTTTAGAAGATTAATTTGAGGTATTTAGCTTGATTTTTGGGAATTCTAATCAAAGAAAATTACATATAGTTTAAAAATAAATCTTATTAAATTCAAAAACTAACAATGAAAAAAAATCAGATATAGGAAACATGATGGTATTTATAAAAGGTTGTGGGTTCCAACATGTACCATATGATGAAATTATTTTACGCTTTTAATTCCTTCTGAGGAATTATATAAATGTTAACCTTAGAAATCATTTCGCCAGAGCATTTAAATAAATTCAATTTTATCAAATTAAATGAATATCAAATAATTCAACACGCTTGGATACTCAAAAATTGAGAAAAAAAACCCATCAAGTTCATACAGCGAATGATTAGCAAGCACCATAAAGATAAAATAATTGGGGAAAATTAAAACTCCAGAATCATAGATAGTAAATAAAAAATAAAATTCACCTTGTTTAGTGCATGTAATAAGGAAGAGAATGTACTTCACACTTATTTTAAAAGATAATAAGCGTTAAACGATTGGAAATAAGGAAAAAATAGCCCATTCTTAAATTACTTAATAAAACATAAAACATTGTCTAAAGTTGTGCAATAATTGAAATTTTAGAACACATTATAGTACAAAACCAAGTTTAAAAATTTAATATACCAAACTGCCATGGAAATCAAATCTAATTAATTGACTTAGATTCATTTCAGATGGTTAAGACAATACAATATATCTCTTTTCTTTTTATAACATACGTAATAAAATACGGGAAGGCTTATAAATGTCTGTGAAATTTTCTCAGAGTGAAAATTTATAATAATATATATTACTTGTTCTTATAATATTGTTTATCTCTTTCTCTGTTTCTCTGATTATATTTCTGATCAAAAGTGTAATACTAAAAATATTCAAGACGATATTAATAAAACCAAAAATTAATTAAAAATACTACTGTGGATTTGAAAACCAATATAGGTAAACATGTTTGATTGGGATTCTAATAATAAAAGAAAACTCAGGCTCAGAAATGCCTGTATCTTAATTAGATCCTCTAATATATCTAAGGGACTATATTAACTGAACATTTATTTGTTGATATTGCTTCGAGAGGATATTAATAAATAAATGTTTTAATTTTCTCAGTGAGGGCGATAGTTGTTATAGAAATTATGGAAATTACTTTAATTCAGTATTCGATGCAAATTGTGAAATGTATTTTACTAAATTTGGGTTAATATTGCCTTTTCACTTTGTACCATTGGTGGCTGTACCCAAATGCTTTAGTAATTATAGCGCTTTAATAATTAAGGAATTTTGAGCTTTATATTTTGTTCCATTTCATATGTAGAATGGACTCACAAATGTCTTTATTTTTCGAACCAAATGAATATTTTTATAGTATAACTGTAAAAAAAATTCAGGAATTTCTGATTACATCAAAATGTACTTCTAAATTTACTTATATAATATTAGAATATATTATATAACATTCAATATAATATTACATAATCTTATATATTCAGAATAATATTATATTCAATATAAAGAAAATATCGTCTTGTAATATCAATCTCAGTATTAGTCTGCATGACCATATGAAAAAATCCTTTATTCCAAAATGGTGTTCAATAAATAAAATCAGCAATAATAACAAAAATATATTTTTTTCCTTTTTAAACTCTTATTTTAAGCACTCGAAACTTTTTCTGTTTTCTTACAATTAATACCAAACAAAAACTTCAAACTACCTTTTGGTTTTTCCTTTTAGAACTAAAAAAATATCCTCCGCTACTTTGTTCATCTTTTCAAATTATTAAGCTCTTGAAATGACTTGAAATAAATTGTTCCTGATTTTTAGAGAGAAAAGGAAGAAAGTGGCCGAAACAAGATGTAACCGAATAAGACAAAAAGAAGAAACGACCTTAAAGAGTTCTTTTAAATGAGAAAGCAACTTCATATTAGGAAATTTACTGCAGGAGTGTGGAATAAATTCACCTTATATTAGAAAGAATGAGACAAACATTTCTACCTGGAGAATAGGGCCAGCTTCTTTTTTAATGATACTCGCACATTAAAAAAGTATGTGAAACATAAAATGAAACAGGTTTATAATAAAGGGTTGTAATTTTTAAGAGAGTGGATAAATGTATTCTGAATGATAAAATGTTTGATATTGGATGTATGAATTTTGTAAAACATTCCACTTTGATTAATTAAATGAACTTTTGCTTTCTAATATATAACGTTGTAAAATATATTGCTCTTGAACCAGTTGTCTGTTTCGTCATCTTCGAAAAATGTGTATCTGAATTATGACGCAAAATTTAGCGATGGCGAGTATACTAGTCAAACATAGTATGTGTAATATTAAATTATGTTGTAATGAAATGACTTTTATACTTTTATTTCAAAAATCACATTGATTTATGTACTTAACCTAACATAATTTTTTGCATATGAACCATAAAAAAATGCCGCTTCTTGAAAAAATGTAAAAAGGTTACAGATTGATCCTCATCCATGTTTTTATTACCAGGCGCGCCACTTATTGAATAATCGAAAACAATTTATGGTGACATAATTGCTTCTGGGATGACTAATACAACACAGCGATACATTAAAGAAAAACAATTCATATTATATGCGTTTTTTTCATAATTATTATTAATAATCTTTATTTGTTTCTTTGATTTCGAGTTGGTCTCAAAATATTTAACAGTTAACTGTTATTAATAACAGTTAACTGGTTAAAATGAAATATCGTGGAATTCATTGTTGGGGAAGCTTCAATGTTAAAGATTTTTACCATATTTTTATCTTTGAAGTTGATATAATTTCAACTAATTTATCAGAAAATATTCGAAAATATATTGAATCATATCAATCGTATATATATATAACTCTTTTTCTTTACTCCACGTCTAAAAATTCTGATTCTTTAGAATTTTTCGAATATCTGTGTCATTCTTTATAAATTCTATGTTTTAAAAACATTAGGTTTAGCTCAACATTTTGAAACATAAATTAATTGACTCTCAGTCTTTCTTTCATTCGGCAAATATGAAAACAGTTGAGAAAAAAAAATATAGTGGTTCAGAGAGCAGTTGTGATCCATTTTCAAGAGCCAGGAAAATATTTTAGAAATGTCAATTTTATTTTCTAATCAATAGATCAATATAAATTAAGTAAAAATAGTGACCAATACTATTGTGAAATCATTGGATGATGGGAAACAACTTGAAATTCGTATATAGGTAAACGAAATTGATTTTTAAGCTTTTGGAGATCAATTTTACTACATTCATTTCACCTTTTAAACAAGTATATTCGTTTGATTGCATCCTGTTAATGAATCTGAATAATTATATATATATATATATATATATATATATATATATAACCTGAAAAATGAAACTGTTGCAGTTTTTTGTTGTTTAGAGGGGTTAGGACGATTTTCGAATGCTGAAAAACAATTCCGAAAAAATAAGTTTGCGTTCGTAAAATGAATGATTAAATACTATTTCATATAACAACTTCTAATGCATTTTCTTACATACGAATGAAAAGCATAACTTCATTGATCTTTTTCTCTATGGCAGTAATTATTCAACCAAAAAAACTGGAATTATAAATGAAATTTATTGATGAATATAAGGAAAAATAAATATATTTTTAAAAATAATCCTATGAAACTTCAACTACTGTATTCCAATGGCATAAGAAATGCAAAAAGAATTTTTTCCATTATTTTCTTTATAATTTTTATCTGAAGTAATGTTTTTGATAAATCTCGTTCTTTCATAATTTTTTGAAATCATGTGTTTAAATAATTTATGTAAATGAATAATTATATATTTAATGAATTTGCTTTATTTAGATATGCAACAAGTGTGCTTCAATAGGTAAAATCTACGGATTGATAATTTTAATAACAAATATTAAAATCATAATATTTTTCATGGCAATGCATAACAATCTTATAATTTCTAATAATAATTAATTAGTTACATTTAGAAATAAATAAACCAGAACATAATCATAAAGTCTTTTGATTCTTAATAAAATAATGACTCAAAATATATTTAATTTAGTCTTGTAAATTTAGTTTAACTGAACAGTAAAATTATCATTTAATCTGAAATATATTTGAAAAAGTTTCCACTCCCATGGATTACACAGAATATTGATCCCCTTTGAAGTTCGTCCGTGAAATGAGTCATTACTTCCGATTCATGTCTCCATGCTAAATTTCATTAGACTCTATGCAGTTCTCCTAGAATAATTTAAGGTTCAATAAATCATACACAGCCGTTCAAATTTAACTAGAAATTCGAAGACGGTGAATTGCTAATGAACATTATTACTGCATTTTTTTTATTCAAACGCTAGTGGATATATAAAGGCTGTCTTAATTCATTTTTCTGTACTGAATGAGAATAAAGTGAATTCATTTAAGATATTGTTTCTATGCTATAATGAGTGAGCATAAATCTGCTTCAGATTTTTTCGCTGAAAAGACAACGTACAGTTTCAGATAAACATAAATTTATATTTGAAACTTTGCGAAGTAAATAGGATGATAAATAAAATGATGCAACTTTCTATGAAACATAAAAGAATAAAAAATAAATGACTTGAAAATATATTATTTGTTACAAAGAGATTAATAATCGACAAAGATAAAGTCTTAAAAGAAATAAATATACTTCAATTATTTTCGAAATGTTAAGTTTCTTCCCTTTACTAATATTAACTATTAAAAAATGGACTATATTTTAAGATGTTATTTTCATAGATTGAGCCCAGTTAAGGTTGTCAGCTTTCACTTAAATATTGATATGTGATTTTTAAGTAACTTTTTTAATTTAATAGATTACATTTATCTCCTTAGATTCATTTGTTTTTGTTTATTTCTTTATGAAATTTCAATCATTTTATTAATATAAATTCGTTTAATGTATGAGGATCTCGCAGATTAAAAAAAAGTGTTTGCTTGCAAAAATTAGCTGATTAAGATGATGTGGAGTTACATATGTTGTTAATGAATATTTTGACATTAAAAATAAAACTGATTAACATCGATAGAATTAAAAGTAGTTTTAGAATATTGCAGCTCCTCAGCGAGATTCATTTGACTCTTGTTAATATCTGCTTAAAATTTGACGCTGAACTGAGGTGACTCATTTTAACACTAATCTTCGAATTTATTTTAAAAATTATATTCTTAAAATTATCGAATATTGAAATAAAAATATATAATTTTTTTCCTTTTATAACATTTTTAGCATTATATAACGAAGGGAGTCATCAAACGATCTCCATTTTGTATTGCATATCATTAATATCTCTCCTCAGCAAAATATACAGGGTGTTTATTTAGTCCCGGACCCATTTTGATGTTTAACAACTCATACAATAATAAAGATAGATTAAAATTAATAACATAAATGGTTAAATAGACTCAAAAAGTTTCATGGCCGTTGTCAATGAACTTCCAGGTGTGTCCCTTTCGTCGCACGGAGAATATCAAGTCGATAGTCGATTTCGCGCCAGGTAGCGGCAAGCATGTCGGCATCCACAGAGCCTATTGCGGTTGTAATTCTGGCTTTTAAGTCATCAATGTTCGACACTCTACTCCTGAAAACGTTGTCTTTTACAAACCCCCAAAGGAAAAAGTCCAGCGGCGTTATGTCAGGTGATCTGGGTGGTCAAGGAATTGGACCTCCTCACCGAATCCATCGTCCTGGAAAATGGTCATTCAAAGAAGTACGAACGATGGTACCCCAATGAGATGGCGCACCATCTTGTTGCAAAAAGACATGTGGCTGAAGCTCTTCTAGTTGTGGAAATACGAAGTTTTCCAACATGTCTAAGTATACGACTGATGAGACCGTCTTTTCTGTAAAAAAGAAAGGCCCAATGACTCGGTCGTGCATTAGTCCACACATTAACCTTTGGGGAATCCCTTTGTGCCTCACGGTATTCATGGGGGTTTTCAGATCCCCATATGCGCACATTATGGCGATTAACAATGCCAGAAACATGAAAGGATGCTTCATCGGAGAACATTATGCGCTTTAGAAAATCGGCATCATCTTCTATCCTCCTTAGCATATCTGTTGCAAAGGCCATCCTCCTAGGCCTATCGTTCGGTTCCAAAACTTGAATAATTTGAACTTTGTATGCATGCAGTCTGAATTTTTTCTTAATAACCTTGTACACCGTCGAAATTGGCATACCAATTCTGTTGCCGCTGATCTCACAGATATTCTAGGATTGTGAAGAAATGTCTCTGACACGCTCAACATCAAAATCACTTGTGCAAGGATGTCCGGTACGTTTCTTATCTGCGATACTTCCAATTTCTAGAAAATTCTTTTTCCATCTCAAGATGCTGTTTTTGGATGAAGGATCTTTTTGGTAAATTCTTCTGAAATTTCTCTGTGCTTGCACTATCGATTTAGTTTCTATAAACCACCATAAAATATGTGCTTTCTCTTGTGTTGTATGCATTCTCCTTAATATCCGCTCGAATAAAACATCACATACAAAAGTACTACATAGAACAAACACATCAAAAGTAAACATAACATTGCAATAGTTGCCAAAAACAAAAGAGAGAAAAATGCAATTAATAAGCAGACGATATTTAGAAAGGTACAGATATTTAGACTGGAAAATGATATTATCTGAAATTAACCACACTCGCAGACGATATTTACAAAAGTAAAAATGTTCAAACCTGAAAAGGAAAATATATGATTTATTCCATCAATAAATGCCATAAGATTGTTTATATCTTCATTATTTTATGAGTTATTAAACATCAAAATGGGTCCGGGACTAAATAAACACCCTGTATATCTCCTCTCTATCAGCAAAATTTTATAGAAAGGCATATTTGAGCCTTTCAATTTAAAGCAGAAAATAATTAAGTGGCATTTAAGGCAAGATGAAACATATGTTTAAAGGAAAATCATAATTTAAGGTTATAAATTATATATTTTAATATCATACTAATATTTTGGTTTTAGATGTTGATAAGCTACAGTTTGATAAGTCAATTGTTAAAATATTAAATGTCAAATATTCTAATTTTTGAAAAAAAATTATTGAAATATGCAGTATAGATATTTTGATATTGAGAGACTAAAGAAATTCTAAATGAGAATTTTTCCCTGAAGTTAGGCATTTTTTAAATCGTTGGACTTGATTTGACTGATAAAATATATTTGCATTACTAAGTCAGAAATTATGGAAATGAATTATAAGGAATGACTTATATTATAAGTAACATGAGTTATTCATTTATTTGAGTTAAATATCTTTAAATTATATAAACCAAAAAATTGTTTGATATAATCTAATTACATATTTCTAATTATTTATAAACCTGACATATTTCTAATTATTAATTATCATTTCATAATACCAGTAAATAGTGCGATAATAACAAAACACTAATTATATTTCTATAAGGAAAATTCAGATGAAAGAAATAGTCTGAACATACCTGAATTTGAAAGAAGAATTTTATGGAATGTGTAAAAATATACATGTTACATTATATTTCATTTAATAAGTATTTAATTACTTTCAGAATCATTAATTACATTTCATATAATAACAGAAAATATATCTTACAGCTATTAACTTTAATCTACTAATTAGATGCATTATTAAGTAATCAAATTATATCTATTTGCTAAGATCGTAAATTCTTTAATATATATGTAGTATGTAGGCATAATTTCAGTGTACATTCGAAAAGCCAAATAAAATTAAATAACTCATTGGGCTTCAAATCAATTTTTAAGAAGTTTATTATTTACAAAATGTTTAAATTAATTATTTTTATCTTTCTCAATATGTACTTTTTCATAAATTTTCGAATCCTCAGTTTAATAATAATTGCAACATTTAAGAGTCACGAATTGTTTTCGAATTTAATCCAAGTCTGTATTCCTAAGGAAGCAAAAACTATTAATGAATTACGTATTTTATGTGAATAAAATCCCCTTAACTTGGAAACAACGTTTCATCACAATAAATAAATTCATTAATCGAAATGCCTCCGTTTATATGTACAACACAAGTTAATATTTCTAGTGAATTAGCCTGTGAATTTATCACAAATAATTATATTAAAAATGAATATAATTATGATAAAATGAATAAAAATGAATATAATTATGATATATTAAAAATGAATATAATTATGATATATTAAAAATGAATATAATTATGATATATTAAAAATGAATATAATTATGATATATTAAAAATGAATATAATTATGATATATTCAAAATGAATATAATTATTAAAAATGAATATAACAATAAAAATGGATCTTGATTAGATTCCTATTTCACTAATTTTTTGAGACATGAAAAAACAAACAAACAAACAAACAACAACAACAACAACAAAAAGCGATGTCAAATCTTCTTATAACTAGTAGCATAAGGCCATTTCAAAAATTGTAAAAAGTTATTGCTGACAAAATTTATCTGAAGAACCATACTATTTCCAATTTTTTCGATTGTTATTTTTCTTTCTGATTTTTCATTAATACTGCAGTTACTTCCTTTTTGAAATCTTAAGGCCTTTATGAGTACTAAATATGCATAAATGAATCACTATTAAGATTCAGATTTCGAAACAAACACAAAATCTTCAACAATTTGTCAAGAGAATCTAGTACATGTTTTAAATAAGTGAATGCTAAATGATGTTCACATGTTTAAAATCCGGTATCTTTAAATTATATTAAAAAATCATCAAAAGGACATAGTACTTTTTCTAACAAATGGACGTTAAATAATGCGTTTAAGAACTGTTTCTTTAAATTATTTAAAAAAAAATTAAATATCGTGTAAATTCACTCTACATTTAAAAAAAATATTTTTGTTTTGATAATCATCTATAAACGTTTTATTTAATTTTGAATTTCAGATTTATTTGAAATTTAAGAGCTTTATAAATAAAGACGATGATATTATCTTTTGAACAGCAAATTGCTCAAAAGATAATGCCATGATTGTGAAAAAGGAGAGAAATAAATGACTAAAAATTTATGTTTAATTCTGAAAATTCAAAGGATGATGAGAAAAAAAATGAGGAAGCATAATTGCAGATTTAGATTTCCAGACTCAGTAATTCCACTTCAAAATTAGTTAGATCAAAGAAAATTCTTCGGGAGAAGCTCCAACACTTAGAGGGCTTGTCCTCAGATGGCGATCGGGGAATGCCTCCTTTGGTTCTTCCATTGGGTGGTAGGAGGAAAAAAAATACATCTCGCTGACCAACAGGTAGAAGCCCAACCTCTTAGAGGCAATGACAATTCCTATGGCAAATGCCATATACTAACAGGATACCTGAGGGCCATGAGGATCACGCCTGATGTCTCCAGACTCTATGTAGAATGCAGGCACTGTACAGACATGCAGTATGGATCCGGAGCATATTTTTAGCTGTCGTTCTATTATTTCAGCCCTCTCCAAAGTAGACATTGACTGCACCAGGGATTTTCTTTATTCCTATAAAGCTGAAGATTTGACCAGGGCTGTTCTGCATGCTTTCTGCCCAATCTAATTGCCGCCCTCTCTCCCTCCCCCCTCCCAACATTTGCATTTTTCAGACGACAGCAACAGCAACAGCAACATCAAAGAAAAAAACACATCCACTGTCTGTAAAGGACAAATCGATAAAACAGAAATAATTTCTCTTCACCTACAATCATACGTCAGGACAAAGATGTTTCATCTGAATTAACTGTACAAAATGGGCATTGGATACTTTTCATGTTTAAAGGCCACTGCAACAAAAATTAATGAATGAAATGAAACCATTATCGCGTGCACTCTATGGAAGGCGAATTAAGATTAATTACGCATGATTTGATTTGAGTTTAAGGGCTTATTGTCGCTGTAGAAATGTTTAGTTATAATGATACAAGTATGAATTTTAATGAAATGCCACTTTATAGGAGATCCATTAATTAATGTGAAAAAACAAACTAACCCACGAATAAAGAACAATTATCTAACGATAAATGAATCACATTTTGAATCTCGGGATTTTGCGAGTGATAATAACTTTAAAATAAGCAACAACAACAAAAAAAATACGATAAAACAAATGCAATGTTATTTAAAATTGGTGGGAAAAAGTTCTAAGAAAGGTTGAAAGTTTTAAATGGAAATATAAAAAGCGAATACGTTTAAAAAGGTTTTTATATATATGATGCTTTCAAAAGTTTAGTTTAAAAACAGTCAGTGAAAAATAGATTATCGATGAGAATTTTTTAAAGAAGGTATACATTTAACACTAGATCAATATGATATATAAACTATGTTGATTCTGTCTCTCCTTCAGTTAGAGTAAAGCAAATAAGTCCTGTGTAAAAGAAATTTCATATTAACTTCATATATAGAACGAATTGGCAACATACCAATTGTACAATTGTCAGATTATAATTTATTATGTACTCTTCCAATTCCGCAGTTTCTTGCAAAGTACTAGATAAAAATAGGTGTCGAAAGACCACTTAATATTGCAGTACAGAAGGCCTTATGTCAGAAAAGACTAATTAGATTGTATAGTAGAATCTACCGTTATTTTTATTTATTTATTTATAAAGATGTTCAAATGACTTGGAATCCTGAAAAATATGATGTTAAAACTGTCTTCTCGAAGGAATCTAAAAATGGTAAAGATTGTTCACCATTATAATTCCATGCATTCAGATTTTCATTATTACAATCGTATGCAACTGATTAAAGTACTGAGAAAAGAAATCCAGAGCACTCACATTATATTTATAAACATTCAAACTGCGCTAAGTAGTTCAATTAAGCTGAAATTTTCCAAAGAGCTTAAAAAATTATAGCAGTAAACACTAAATAGCAAATGTATAGACAATAACTCAGTTCATCAGATAAAAAAAAATATATCCTTTAGCACACAAGATCATCTTATATAAATAACGACAGATTTTGGTTCCATTGAAAAAAATCGGTAGGAAAAAAGGATACCGGTAGCAATGGTAAAAATTAGCTATTAAAAATATAAACTGAGCATTTCTGAATTTATCAAATCATGAAAAGATTTCAAAAAGAATATTTGCGGTATATACGAAGATACAAAATAAAGGAACAGGGACTTAATGATAACATCAGAGGGTTTCCATCTTGCAGAAGCCTTTTGACTAGCTGACTGAATTGAAAAATTGGAGAAGAACGGTATCATGCAGTCTTCGAAGATTAAGCTGGCCGAAACCTACAATATAAAGGGTATTATGGGGCGGACTTTGTCCGGAAATTATGTAGGTTGGATACGTTTTATATCTTAAATGTTTTTTTAGGTTTAAGGAAAACGTGAAATGTATATGCCAATTCTGGTGAAGCTTTAGACGCACCACAAACTCGCAAGGCAAAGAGAACGGTGGTATACAATCGAAGTAATATGGAATACTGAATGGAACCACACATAATACAATAGAAGGAATATGGAATACTGAATGGAACCACACATAAAACAATCTAAGGAATATGGAATACTGAATGGAATTACACATAATACAATCGAAGAAATATGGAATACTGAATGGAACCACACAAAATGCATCCCTAATAATTTAGGAAATTATAACTACTTGGAAAATTAGAGAAAAGAGTTTCAATCTGGCATTACAAAATGTTTTGAAGAGTCATTTGAATGTTTTTAAAGATTTCTCATACTTCATTCACAGGTGCATGATATAGGAATAGGAGTTTTGTAAATATGGATACTCCGATGCAACTCATCGAATTCATAGACTAGAATTCACTGATCACATGACCGAAAATCTTATGAAAGTGCTGGTAAGATGAATTTGCCTGCAATTCAGTAAATTTGATGGATTTTGGTCAAATTATATGATTTGAATCACAATAAATTCGTGTTCGTTTGAAGCGTATTTCTTCTTTGACAAAAACATATGATCTAAGAATAAATATTATAGAAAATAAAAGATGGGACATGAAAGTTGTATTTCTACGGAAAAATATATTACTACTTGGAACTCTAGCTGAACCGAAGCTGGTATCATGTGTTTAAGATAAGGCCATTTTCTATGGAAATATTCAAAATCACTAGTTTTGTGGAAAGTTTCACTGAACATTAAACTGCAAAGGTATGTGATCTTTATCGTCGAAAAATCAAGTTTGTAAGCGTCATTTTTGGACACTAGCATACCGGGAAATGCCTTCAATTAAGTAAGTGGAATGCACGGTGCTTCCTATATTTAAACGGGAGGGAGAAATTCAAAATGAATTCCATTAGAATTATCTTTATTTTACAAATTCTTACAGTGAGCTGAGAGAGGAATGGATAAACTAGAACTAATACAAGATTTCCTCTAACTTGTCAAAGAAGGCGACAAAGAACGTTTGTTTAAAAGTGATGCGATTTAACTATGGATTCAAAACACCATTGTTTTAATTATTATGATGGACACAACAGACTACATTCCACACAAAATCATTTAAGACGTAGGTATCTCTTAGGATGCATTCTTCAGTGGTGTTCATTATAATTCGAACGACTTGCTGTACTACTTCCGTAATGTCTGTAATATTACCATGTTTTCAGTTATATCTCCCAGTTAAGATAATTCAGCTGAATCTATCAGTCGGGAAAAGAAATACGATGGGCAGGGATAATTCTTAAAAAGATAATTTATGACTGCAAAATTCAATAATGCTAGAAATTCAGGGCAATAAGTGGTTTGATCAAAATTATGTAAAGTCCCTCTATGCTCATGGAACTACGTTTTTTCATCATTACTAAGCAGATAGCCACAGTTTCTAAATATAAATTGCTCTATTTGTCGAACCCTTAAGTTGCTATATTTTTTAAAATTTCCGCGTTTAATAAAGGTATAAAAATGATTCTCCGAGATCTTGTAGAAAAATGACATTAGTTGGAGGTAAATAAATAAAGAAGAATGTAACCAACATCTCTATATGAATTGTATAGCCACAACCTTCAGAGATGCCTGAAAATTGAAATACGTTACTCAAATAAAGATTCAAAGGTAAAATAAAGATGTCTCCAATTTTTCAGTAATAATGGATGCATCTTTTTTTAAATAGTTATAGATCTGCAAATTTAAGGGAGTATTAAACGCTAGAAATGATTTTTAAAACAGAAATATTAACAATGTTTTGGTAATGCTATCAATGTCTAATAAGTACTAATGGACTGCAACCTGATACGAAAGTTTCAAAGCGACATATTTAAACAAATTTCATTTTTCTTTTAATTATCCAGACATAATTTTCTTAGAAAGGCCACGTTAAGGGAGAAAAAACATTGAAAGACTTTTCAGATTTTGGTTTTGGTATATGTGTTTTTGTCTCGCAAAGGTTAAGAAAATTGATTATGGAATATTCAGTATCATAATCGAATGCTTCGGGGCTTTTATGGCGCATTTCAGAACAAATAGTTTGCACGAAAATGATTGGGGAACAAGAAATGCGTAGCTTAAGCCAGATGTGAATATTTGGGTTAGAACCTTTCATCTAGCTTCTGAACAGAAGCTGCATTATTTAATTTTTATTGGTGTAATTTGTTCTTTTAATTTTTTGACATTAACATAAAGAATTAAAGGATATATAATTTCCATTGCAAATCATGACAAATTTTGTGCAGTAGATAGTTAAGTATCATTTTTAGAATACCATTAGGACATAAATGATATCGTTAGATATCATTTTTTAGATATCTTGTGTTAATTAGTTTTAGAACTGGAAAGACCCTGATATTGAAAAAAGATAAATGAGTTTTATATATATATATATATATATATATATATATATATATATATATATATATATATATATATATACACATTCCTTAGGATTTCATTCTCTTTCATATCTCCAACAAACAATCTCTAAACATTCCCTGCTTATTATTACACCTGTAAAGCAATTTAATGACTTAAGGTTAGTTAAGGTTTAGTTATAGATATTTTAATTAAAACTTTTTTTATGCTGAATTTGATTTCTAGAACAAAGCTCTGTGTTTCCGGTTTAAATAATGGGAGAATCTTCTATCCGGTATGAATTGTTAATAAATACTTTTGTGACACTATATTAGCCAAAAAAGTTAAATTATTTCAATGAACGTACAGAAAATGAATAATACAAAATTGCGTTTGTGTTCAAGTGATAATATGAATGATACTGGATCAGAAAAACATAGAAATAATCTTTCAGACTCTATCCATAAGCTTCATTGAACCAAGAGCAACATCTCTAATGTATTATTTTTCCTGTTGCACTGGCGACATTTGGTGATATTGTATTGGGGAATTTTGTTAATTCTTGAAGAAAATTTGTCTTCTCACGTCTTCCACAAAGTTTGTGGGTAATCTGGTTTCATTCCGTTAATTAGGTTTACCTGTAGATATCTAAACTCTGGGACAATTATACTTTGGCAACCCTGTATAAGTTTAATGTGATGTTATCTACAAAATGGAGATTTATAGTTTAGTTTAAATGCCTATATATTTTACATGGCTTTGATCGTGCAAAATATTATATTCCGTATAAAGGCTTGCAGGAGAAAAGAGTCTAACAAGTTTTGAGTTACAATGTCTTTTTTGTTTAATTAGTATTTAAATTGGCTTGAGGTGAATTTCCCGGGATTACGTGATGTGTAGTATATTTCAAACTCTTGAAATTATTAGTAATCATATCAATATCCTGATTTTCAAAATTTTCCGATCAGCTGTATAATAAATGACATATTTCCTAGAGATGACAAGAATCCTTAATTGTAAGACGTTAAACAAATTTATATAATAAAAAACGACTGAGAGAATGCCTGAAATTTAAATCAACTATTCCGAGTTGAAACAACAATTAGAAATATTTTTTCTCCTGTGAATTCCGAGACAACTTTGTCGCTTTTAAAGTAAATGCTAATTTTGTATTCGTTTATTTACTCTGTGTGTATTTTATGTAATTGCAAATATTGTCCAGTATAAATTCTAATACATTTAATATAGAATTCTATACATTTAGTATGAAATAGTTTGATGATGTCACAATTTCATATTTGCAACCTTGTTCTTTAAATTCGTTTTTCCACCTTCTAAATCAAAGATGCTTAAAATTTTTATTAACCAAACCTTTTTTATATACATAATTCTTGCTGGAATAAAGCTTTTTTTATTTACGAATCAGCAGATCTATGTATATGTATATCTGCTTTATATATCTATCTATATGTATTTACTTTCACATAAACATAAGAAAATCCTCCCTAATTGGTTGTTAAATAAAGCTTTTTTTAAAAAATTCATGGAGCTGCAGGGAAAAATCTATATGTATTTCCTTTCATACAGACAGTAGAAAATCCCTAATCTAATTTAAATATGGTAATTGATATTTCAAACAGTTGTTAAGTTTTAAGATATAATATCCGTTCATATAATTTCTTTTATTTAAAATTTATATATTTTTAATAATTGATTGAAGTTACAATAAATGAAAAAAAATGAAGCTGCAAATATTATGGATTCAGTTTGTAAGATTTCCAAATTCTCAATCGGAAGATATTTCGGGAGTTTTTGAAGGCTATCATAACAATTAAAATATTATTTAATTACATTCACTTAACACATAATTTAAATTATGCTTACTTAAATTTATTGAATTGTATAGAAATTAACTAAAGTTTCACTTATTTAATATTTTCGCAGTATTGTTTAATTTCCTTTAAAAAGAAACTATATAAATTTTACTTCTAAGATAATTACTAAGAACATAATTCTTTTTATTTCCTAATAATAATTCAGGATTATTTTTAAATTGTTACTAAATCCAAAAACATAATCGAAACGAAATAAATATCAAGCTGTTGTCTAATAAATCTATCTTATCTCAAAACATATTCAAATTTCGGAAAGTCGAAAAATACTATTACCAATTACTTAAGTAATAAACCAGTTTCAAACATTCTTCATTTTTACTTAAAATAATACAGTCAAATAAAATATTAAAATGACAAATCACTCTAATCCTAATTTTGAGATGATATAAACTCGTCAACATAAAATGTCCTCTGGCACAGGGAAGAAATATTTCTGAAAGTTTTTACATTAAGCTTATTTGATTTCGCTTGCTGTATTACAGGAAAATTGGGAATTTCTAAAGCTCTATTTTGGGATTCCACGTTTATTTCCTTTTCGCTTCTTTAATTCATCACGCTTCAATCAAAGAATAAAGTGTTTTAAAATAAGATTTTTAAGTAAGCACCTCGGAAATTCCAGAGCGTTTATTTTGGGCGTTGATTCTTTGAGGCGCAAGCTTGGACTTCTCATCAAAATGCAATTGGACTTTTCGCACGCCCTTCTCGAGTCGAGTCATATTATCGGTCCACGTCGAGGTGAACGGTAATTACACCTTACGTTTTCCCGCCCCACGAATTGAAACAAATTAAGAAAATGCAAATTTCGTTCCATTCCGTAATCGTTGAAAGCAAGAATGTCGTTGGCAATGATTATTAAAGATGCTCAGAGCTCGCTTGTCTTCTGGCATTTGCTCGAGCTCTGAAGTAATGGATTCAACTTTTACCGTGTTTCTTCAGTTTGAAATTTTTACTAATACGGTAACTTAGAATATCAAGTAAGATTAAGCTCGCAGCAGAAAGGATTAGATAATCTTTTTTTCGTTTCCACACAATTTTTATTCCTTTTATATTAAGATTGTCGTAAGAACGAGAAAGATAATACAAATAAGCTGAATGTTTTAATTTGTTTTAGTTTTTAGAAGTAGAAATTTATTCAATATTTATTTAAATTAATGAAGTGAGAACTGTTTTTCAGGATCTTCCCTTTTTAACTTCTTTTTAAAAATCCTTTCATTTTGTATGAATTACAATTACTTTACATAATGGAAATAAAATATGCTGTGATTATATTTCTAAAAAGGATATCTAAACTAATCTTATTAAAAAACTTGGAACTAAAAGTAAAAATGAAAACAGCTCGACTTTATTATTCGGAAATGCATGGAAATATTTAAAAATTGTTAAAATGATTTTTTTTTTCATTTATAATCTGAACTCAGAGAACAGAGCTAAATTGTCTGCAAATAGAAATGTTTTTGGAAAGTAGACAAAACATGAATTCAACAAATTAGTTTAACTGAAAAATAATTTATGACCTGAACATTCCTTATAAAATAAACATACTTGAAAATATACTTTTTTATTTTATCTCATTGTACGTAAGTATGTATATGATTTAATAGTTAAATTACTTTTAGCATCCATATAAAAAGAAGATATAGAGAAAATTTTTCCTAACAAAATCTGATAATAATGTCATTATCAATAGTTTCTCTGCACTATTAATTTATCAAATATTAAAATATCATTTGGATAAAAACGCGCATTGTGTTTAAAATTATTTCTTTATATGTAGATATAATTTGTGCTCATTTTCCTGTAACTATTATAGATTTATAGTTTATACCAATGAAATAAAGAATTTCGCCTGCGCAATATAGAAGCTTTTATTTTAAGAATAATTTATAATTGCCTTTCCTATAATTTCTAAGAGCTTATAATATTCAACATTTTATCTGATTTTAAATATTTTTTCAAAGCATGAAGACTTTTATACATTTTTTTAAACATAATTGTTTGAATTTGAGTCCAAACTTCTATTAGAGGTGAAATAACCATTTCAATAAATAATTTTTCTTTCAGAAACGTAAATTTAATTTTTTTTTATAATGAATCATTTTTTATTGTTATTACATCAGAAAATCTGAGATATACCACATTTTCCAAAATTAATATTAAAGAGCCTCAAAATTACTAACTGCCTTATTATTTTTAGTGTGAGGGGTTAGAAATAATATTTAAAAAAATAGAGAGTTTCTTGTAAAGCTTGCAATGCGTTTTATAAAAAATAAGAGCAATGATTGCAAGAAAATAATTTATTCCTTTAATAATTTATCTTTATCTATGTCGTAAAGATGCAGTAATTGATGTCGAATGATTATTTGGAATCTTGAGTTTGTTCCAAGTTATTATATTGTATCATACAAATATATTCCTTTAAAATTTGAAATACCAGCTTTTATTTGAAGAAGTAAACATTTAAGTTTTAAACAAACTTCTTTTAACAGCATCAAACAATTAATTTGAATAAAAGGTACCTTTTGTATTAAAAGCAGATGAAAAAATAGAAATGACTTCATAATTATCTTCCTTTTTTTTAAAGTTTAAAAAAAGTAAAAAATCCCTTTCGTTTTTTAACGGTATATTAAAGTTTAAAGATATTTTGGTTGTAGAATATCAACCACTTTCCAATTATTAAAGATATTAGAAATAATAATGTCATAAATATTAAGATGACTGAAAGGTTGAAGGATCTTGAAAGCAATACCTTTATTAATGATCACACAACAAACGACCTTAGGAGAAACAAAGAAACAATCACCAAAAATAATCTGTCTCTGATCACAAACCAAACTTTAGTTCGTCTCTTTATTTATATGTAAAAAGGAAAAAAATATTTGATGCTTACACCAACATACGTTGATGTGGGTGGGGGATTTCCATACTATTAAAATTTTTGAAGTTTTAAAATTTTTTAAGCAAATAATTCAAAAATGTGATATATCTCAAAGAATTCTCTAATAATTAAATCAAAGTACATGAAATCCGTCCCTCAATGAAATTACTTATGGAGATATTTGTGGAATGAGAGTTCAGAAAATGACAGTTCAACCTGTATCGAATTTTGACCGAAAAGGGCTTATTTTGAATTCTCAATATCATTTTTGCAATGTTAAATGCTTTATATAAAACCGTATCAGTATTTGAGATACATCAGGGCTCAAGATTTATGTGGATTTGATTATAATATTCAAAGTCGATTAAAAACGGAGGATTTCATATTTTGAATAGTCTTAATGATTTACACAATATTTAAAACAAGTATAACGATTAAAGAAATGGGAAAAAGTCAATAAACGCATCAATTGTATTCTCAGAGAATTAAATTCACGCGCATAAAAAGAAAAAAAAACTATTTCTTAACAAAAGCAGTTTCGAGCATTTAACTTTAAGGAATGCTGTGCTCTCTTCAAACGCTTTAATTAGATCAATATGGAATCTAAACTAAATATAAAGTGGAGATAACTTTTTATTTCATCATAGAATAACTATTTTAATAAAGAAATATTTTATTATTACACTAATAAAATAAGAACCTTAATTTTTTT
>JAPMOR010006592.1:159433-174794 GCA_026543865.1 Argiope aurantia
GTTTAAAACAATAAGCTATATTACAAATTCATTCTTTAATTTATTTGCGTCTTTAATTCTTTGTTCTTTTAATTTCATTGCGTCAGTGATATTGATTGAATGTATATTATCTTTTTCGTTTTGATCTATCAAATGTAATATAGATATCTTTCATGAGAGATATTGCAATAAAATTAAATTTCTTACTTTTCTTTTTTTAAATCCAAAATTATATCTAATGATCAGAACAGATAAACATTTCGAGACTCTCAAACTATTGACATTCGAATTTGTCTATTATCTTATAATCGAAGGCTGTTTTACTCTTGAAAGTGTCATCATGTTTTTTTTCCCATTCGAAAAGAGCAATGGATGTCAGAACTACATTTAATTTGTATCGTTTGGACATGAATTGTTTCTCTGTGACATTTAATTTTACTCATTAATGACAAGTGAATATTTTTTTAAACCTCGATGCCTGCAGTCAATGTTTTTGCAATTTCTACTTGATTATAAAAAAGAGGGATAACAAAAGAAGTTCGGGGTCAAAAGACATCCTCTTTACAATTTAATAAAAAACAATTTTCTATCCATTCAATTGTTTTAATAAAATAACGTTATTTGCATGATTTTGAAATTTTACTTATAAATCCTTACAGCCCAATTTTAAAAAAAAGTAACTATATTTTTAGAGCCCAGATGGAGAAATTGCACATTCCCATTGCTTGTCTGCTTCCTTTTCAGAGTATCTCAATATTCACTGAATTCATTTTTACTGAAAACAGAAGATGTCATGCAAGAAATCACATTCCTATATCTTTTCGAAAGTAGGAAACGCAAACACATCATTCTTGCAGAATAGTTGTTGGAAATTCAGAACTTTTTCGTCTATTTTAAATAGCTATATAACTGAAAGCATTCAAACTTGTTTCAAACTTGAACAAAATTGCCCTTTTTATTTTTTCCATCGAAACAATTCCTTCTATTTATTTCAGCGCATACATGAAATATTTTATTTAAAAATATTGCTGAAAATATATTCTTGTATTTAAAGACTTCTTTCTTTTCAGTTGCTTATTTACGAAGTTTATTCAGTTTTATTTCAGATTTGCCTCCAAAGTTGCTAAAATAATAATAATAAAAAAATATATATCCTATTATAAATTTGAAAGAAAAAAAAACCCTGATTTTTTTATAGTCATCTAGTGTCTGGTATTTGTTGGTCTAAAATATTTTAATGGCCATATTTATCATTTTATATTAAAAGGAAAATTCAGAGAAAAAGGAAATTTGACAAAAGATTTGGTTTGGGTAATGAATGCTAATGCAAATGTCCTCGACAAAGACATTTAAAATTACAAACATCTGACATCTAAATAAGGATAAAAATGATCTATGTCAAAAAATTCATCAGTAATTTGCTATTTGGCCTTTGCTTTACATGATGATGAAACTGAATGATTTTAAATGAAAATTATAATGGAACAATATGGTGCATATAATGTTTACAGATGCTGTTAACATTTAAAAATAAATGTTAACAACAATGAAATATTAATGTTGTTATTCATTAACATACATAATCAAACGAATAACAAGCATTTAAAATATCAAAGAGTCCAAAAAATGATCAGATTGTAAAATGGTTTTCAAAAACATCCTTCTGATCAATTATTTTTTTTGGGTTATCAAAAATTATCATAAAATTATCCAAAAATTGGAATTTATCTTATGACTATACACATTAGTATTACCGTTATTTGTACACTTTTATACCTCGAAAAATTCAATTGTAGGATTTTTCTATGGGTATATCATGCAATTAATTTGAAAAAAAATATTAATTACCCTAACTTTGAGAGAAAAGTAGTCCTGTTTATAGAAACATTTATTCCGAAATGGAGAAACCAATTGATTTTCAAATCTAGTAAAATCCTCTCTAATTATGTCTTTAGAAAATGGCGGCATCATTAGCAAGCATTGAAAGAGCGTATGGTATTCTAAGTCGCCAGCCAATTTGGCAGCGGGGAAATTCAAGTTATGGGGACATTGCAAACCTTTACGAATCTATGAAGATGTTTGACTTCATAGGAAATGGAAGAGGCAATTCACAGAAAGGCATAGTCCATGCAGAATAACATGATGCATTCTGACATTCTTCATAATACATTTACCGATGTTTCTTATTAAAATGTTGTTATAATTAAAAAATTAAAATTCATTACTTATTTTTCTTACCAATTGGAATAATTTTACCACTGTCTCTAGTTATTTCCAAGCTATAAAAACATGTGCACAGAATTTATTTAAACCAAACAAATCAGCCATTTCTAATTTTTAAAAATTTATATTCGGTTATACGCATGCATTCAGAGTTAGATGGATAGTTAAATCAAAACCATACACAATTGTATTGTAATATGTCCAACCGAACTTAGTGAGAATAATTATGGAGTAAATATAACTCCTAAAAGTGGTGCCGCTTCTGCTCGATCAATTGCGCAGATGAATGCGCATACATCTATTGTGTACAAGTTAGTCCTTGCTTCTGTGAAATACAGTCTTAGAAACTGAAGATATTTTTCTTACATTAAAAAAAATCATTGAATTCCTTAAAGTACTAAGCACAACAAAATTTGCAGCTTATGTTATATAAAATTTTATTGCATCAAAAAAAAATAACTGTCAAGTGCAATTCTTTACATAAGAAATTTAATGAAACATCTTCATTTTCATGCACAGAAAAAAACATTCCTTTTCGTAAGTTCTGGCTCTCAAGAAATAAAGTCAAATGAGTCTCTTTAAATGTGTTACTATTCTAAATAGTGCCATTTGAAAGAAATATTACCAATTATCAAAGCATTGTAATTTCTGATGAGAAAATAAAATTGGGATTAGCAATTGCCTATGTTGTAATTTCTGTCGAAAAAATAAAATTCTGGCAATTGATGTTTAAAAGAGAAAATGATCAAGTATCTTGTGTTACAAAAGCTATTGAAAAACCGGGAATTTAGTGATAAACAAAATGAATGTACTATAACATAATTAAGATTATTTTTAAATGAAATGATTATGTAAGATTTATTACTAGAAAATAATGAATTCTTTTTTTATTTCATACTTTTTATTTTTTATTATTTTTATATTAATTCTTGTTCATTTCTTGTCCCCATTTTGTAATAAAAACAGTCCAATTATTCAATAGCCACAATTTTTAATATGATTAATTTTTTTAAGCATTTTCTATTTATCTAAACATATTCATCATTTAACTGTGTAAATATATTACCTCTGATCTTCTCTACATAAATAAATACATTTCTGCTTTCATTTCTCATAATGTAAATTTTTAGAGCGATTTTTTAAAATGATTACTAATTCAATGAAATAGAAGAAAAAAACTGTTGTTCGTCTTTATAATCTCCTAATAAACATGATAACTAAAAATAAGAATTTTTTTTAGAACTGAAATGCTGCTCTATTATTTTACATAACCCACAGATTTGCAATAAATTTGTGTTCCACATGTAAATAACTGTATCATAAAAATACAAGAGTTTGTTATATCTATGAATGTAGATTTAAACTAGAATTTGATCCGTATAGTTGACATTGATCCTGTTAGTTTCTGTAGTCTTCAGAGTACGTTTCATTTTAGTGAATGTAAAATGTGTCTATTAGACTTCTTTTCCACTGTTGCTTTGCTTTAATCAATATATTCCATAAAATTACGCATAAGTATTAACAATCATTAAAAAATAATGCATCTGATGTCGTATATTCATATAAGATACTTTTTCATAAATAATGTGAAATGACACTTGGCAATATAATCTAGCACATGAAAGTTATTGACGGAAAGCTTGAAGAATAGCCGTACAATATAGAAATGTTAAAATGACTCATAAGGCTGAAATAAATTTTAATGTAATAAATTTAACAAATAGCAGTAATAAGCCTAAGTAAGTATGTAATATTTTTTAGGAGATGACAGAAAATAGAAATTAAGAAATATCGATCCGCAGAGAAGAAACATTGTTATTACTTATACACTGAAGGAAAGCATATTTCATGATGTTTTCTGTTGTTTAAACCGCTTTTAAGAAGAAAACAACCTAAACCTAAATTTTAAAGAAGAAAAAAACTATTTTATCTTATAGTTTTATCTTAAATTTGTTTAGATTGGTAAGCTCATATCATTAGATTGTCGGTCTAACACTTTTAATCTTTTTTTATGATGATAATTTTTCATCTTTTTTCAATGTAGAGGGAGGTTGTAATTAAAGTGACCCAATCCAGACCCAATCCAGAAATTTGTCAATGCTATAAAGAGACTTGCAGTCAGATCCCAAAAATCATTCTGCATGCCTTTGTCATTGTTAATCATGCCTTTGCAGAAGAAAGATTGATCTTTACTGGTAAAACTGTTGTATCAAAACGGTAGCATTTGCTTTGCTACACTGTGTAAATTTCTTCATTTATAAAAACTGCTGAAAAGGCTCATGTCGAAGAATGGTTTGAAGAAGAAGATAATTATGAAATTTGAAGAGATTGGAGACTTGGGTGTGCTACCAGTAAGAGGGTAGAAGCGGTTGAAAATGAAACTGTCGAATAAGTTGCTGCCCCTGGTTCCAGTTATTTTTCAACGCTCGATTGGTGTCATGTAAGTTGTTGATTCCGAAAAGATTGTCGACAGTACGAAAAATTTTGCGAACCATTTTAAAATGGTATCCATATAAGATTTAAGTGGTGCAAATTATGCAACCTCAAGACCTCCAAACACACTATGCTGATTTTTGACGGGAATCAATGTTAACGACACTTGGCCTTGGCAAATTTTTCTTTGGTCAGATGAAGTTTACTTTTCTTTAGTTGGATCTATGAATAATTAAAATTGCTGTTTATGGGGTGCTTTCCTGCTTTTATTCTACATCAACAACCTCTACATTCTGATTACATGACTGTATTTTGAGAATTTACTGCTGATTTTATTCTCGGAGGACATTTCCTCGAAACTCCCACTCCTCAAGGTCATAAAACGTGTTTTGTCATAATTTTGATACAGTGAACGTCTTCGTCAGCAGGTCATTCCTTCTTTGCAGGAACGGCAATATCTTCAGACCAATGTCTTCGTACAAGAAGGAGTGATTCATCACTATGGACACCAAGTCAAAGAACTGTTTCATGCTAACTTTGGCGAGAATCGTGTAATGTCCAGAGTTTTTCCGGATGCCTTTCATCCTCGTTCACCAGACTTATATCCCTGAGGTTTCTGGTTATGGGAATTTCTAAAAGACCGTATTTTTGGTGGAGGAATTATTAATTTACCTGATTTGAAAGCCTGCATTACATGCCATATTGCTGAAATCCCTTGAGAGTTTCTTTGCGCTCGCTATAATCAACTTTCAACGTGTAATTGATGTCAATGGAGTATATGTTGAGTATACTTTGTAACTAAATAAATTTTGATGATTTTGACAGATTTTATTTCACTTTCATTAAGCTCCAAAATTTCCTTGGTGGCAAAAATGTGAACTATTTTTATTGCTAAACTCTTTTCTTCGTGGTCTATATAACATATATACCAAGTTTCATCAAGATCCGAAGGGCAGAAGAGGTTCTAGAGGGGCTGAATAGGGTCACTTTAATAATAACCACCTTGTATTTCATGAAAGATATTAAGTTCACTATAAAATAAAAGGCTTCAACGTCTTATTATCCTATAATTCAGCAATTTTTTTTAATCCGGCCTAGGTAACAACAACTTCTGTTTGACAATTAAGACTTCACATTATGTTTTTCAATTTAATCCCTTTTAGATGAGTCATCACGAAATTACAACATTAAGTTTAAAATAATTGCAAGGGAATGACCACTTATTGCGCATTCTAATATTAAATATTCCATCTAAATTTTTATTCTTACGGTGACGTTCGGCTTTCTATTATCATCAAATTTTCGGAATGGAATTATATAAACGCTTCATTCTATAGTATGTGATGAAAATTTTAAACTTCATTCTGTTCAATTCTTCTTATTTTCAAATTCCATGTCCCATCATAAGATAATTCCATATATTTTTATACTTTATTTTCGTTATCTAAATTTCAACTTTATGTATATTTTGTTTTTCTTATGAATTATAAATTTCTGATAATCAATTTATATAATTATATAACATAGTTAAATCTCATAACATTCCATCTATATTCCTAATACTCGTCAAAAAGTATAAAAACTGTTATAATTAACATCCTTTTAAGCGAATTGAAAAAAGCCTGGGTGTAGCTCATGTGATGCTTCTAAAATCAAGGCCAAACAAATCGATTATGCATTACACCAAAACTCATTTGCAACAAAGAACGAGCCTCTAAATTATGAAAAGATTATTGAAGCAGCTTTAATTTCCCCATAACTGAACTGCTGATATTTTATGAGAGAAAATTCTTCTATTTCTAATTTAGCAGAAAACTATAAATTATATAATTTATCTTTAAGCATAATGTATAGAATTATACCCATAAAATTAATTTGGGATATAATAACTAAGAAAACAGCAATTCTTCAAACCAACTCAGCATAAATCTTAACAATCATTAAGATGTGCCAAAATGATACCGCACATGCGAAAATGCATTAGTATTCACCAAAACTATCCAAGAATATTTGTTTAATAAATTCAAGATTGTTAGTTTAGAAACAAAGAATTGTTACTCTAGTTCCTTAGGTGACGCATCCATTCCTTTTCCCAATATTTAAGCTCTTTCCAAAGTAATGATGCCTTTTTCCAATCGAAAATTCCTATAATACAAATATACAAGAAAATAAAACCCATTTCCATCAAAGAGAAAAAAAAGAAATACGATCGTCTCTTTTTAAATACGACCCTCTCAATAAATCACGTGCGGACGTAGTGTAGCATTACCACGTGATTACGGTCTGAAGCTAGCGTGACTTTCCACCATTTACGAGAATGCACAAAATGGCGGGCGTCCTCTAAGAATAATGCCTCAGCTGAATCCACGCATCTATTATGAAATATGTTAGCATTCCCTTCGTATCTTTGAGGGAAGCAGTTTATTTCGAAGTTTTGTAAAACCGCTTTTCTGCTGGTACTGGTAGTGGAGGCAAATGTGATTTTCGACGCCGGCTGAAGCTATTTTATTTGATGGACATAGCAAGTTGTTAGGGTTTCCGTCTTCATCACAAGTTTTCCTAATATTTTGCGCTCGTAACCCGTTATAAATTGGAACAGGTGCTTATTACCAAATGACAGTATGAGGTTTATTTGAGAATGTGCTCGGAAAGTGGATTTTCCAAGAAGAGAAATTAATTGCATGGATGTTCGGCGGCTTGTTCGGAGGCGGGGCAATTGATGGTTACCATAAAATGGCGCATTTATCTTCAGCAGAATCAAGCTTTGTTTTCCATGCGCGCAATTTTATCGAGAAAATTGAGATAAATCACGTAATGATGAGCAATATTAAAGAGTATTATTATGAATCGCAAATTTAACGAATTGAGTTTTGAAACAATATTAAGGTTTTCTATGCAAAATTAGAGAACAATTTCATTGCAGTATTATCATTGCAATTGCTTTTGATATCAAACTAAATATTTTAGGCAATAAAATGACTCTTAATTATTCTATGCAATTAGATGGCGATTTGCTGCTTGAACTATATACTATATTCGTTTTTAAATCAAATCCTTCTTTTACAGAAATAATTTCTTCTCAAAGATTTCAGCTATGGAGATGTATCATAGAGATTTAAGAAATAATTTGAATTTCTCAATTACTTTAGAACATTATTTGCATTATTATTATTAAATAAACATTTTTTATTTGTGTTATTAAATTAATTCCAAGTATTTTGCATTATTTAATAATTATTTTTCTTTCTTATATAAATTTGTAACGTATCAAACTTGATAATGATCTCGAAGAAAAGAGGGAAAAATCCTAAAATAAGGAAATTTGAAATCGAAAATAATGAAATTTTGTGATTTAAACTATGGTAGCATAACTGCGTAAGCAATTATTTTCAAAAACATTTTTTTTTCTATCTGTTTGAAAATAGAAACATTATAATTGTTTGAAAAATGATAATTAAAATTTAAAATTAAACTATTTCTTTATACTAAATGTTATATATTAAGAATATTCTAGACATTTAACAGGTAGATGCAAATCTTATTCGAAAATATTTTATCGTTTAGGAAAACGGAATATTCAGACGTATTAGTGTATTTTAAACTATTGTATTTTAAACTATTGAACAAAGCTGTTTCCTCATTTGTATAAGAAAATATAATTAAGAATATTCTCAGGATTTTTGTAAGTTTTATTAGCAAAAATAATTCAATGAAAAAATAAAATGATATATATTTAGTTCCGAATAAGTTAAAAGAAATGCTTTGTATGTAAACCCGTTTTAATTCAGGAAAACGTATTCGTTACATGCTTTAACGAAATGAAACATGGCAAATATTATTAAAAAAAGTTCAGTAAAAATGACAAGAAAATCTTGTAGTTGTTAATAAACATAAAGAAGGATAAAAAACTAAAGGAAATATGTTTGCAGTAATCGCATTAAATGTATGAAAATATAGTAAATGAATAATAAATTTCAGAAGTAACAAATAATTAATAAAATGTGTTTTAAAAATGACAAGAGGATTTATTTAACTGCATGATTGAGAAAGCATGTTCAGAAAATAAACACTTAAAATAAACTGAACGAATTTGCAGCTTGCATTATGCAAATTTGTTTGAATTCCTTTTTAACAGCAGCCTGAAAACGATTCCTGATTGTTTTCGACGATATCAAGTTTACTTCCATTTTTGTAGATTACATCAATTTCAGACTTACACCATCTCCAGGTAATGATCCATCATTTTTAATTCAAACTTCATATTAGACATTCCATATAATTTTATAAATTTTATTGCATTTCAACCATAAGGCATTGTCCATGTCAATGAGTTATTTGAATTCGCAATCCTCCATGCTTGCACTCATTATCCTGAATGGTTAGTTTCAAAAGGAAGTTACCTTATCTTGCCATCTGATTATTTGATTGGACACTTTCATCAATGGTATTTATTACTAAAGTTACTGAATCGTCATTTACCAAATAACTTTTTTCTGGCCATTTGGTAATTCCAGCTCCAAGAGTAATTCTACTTTTGTGAGGAAAAATATACACTTTACAAAAGACCGATTACTTATTTTCTTGTCTCATTCTACCAACAGCCGTCTATTTTTGTTGAAAAAATATTGGATCATATCTTAGTGCCTCGCGTTTCTAAAATATGATCAGCTACTGTGAAGTTTTGAAACATCATCTTAACATTATAAAGTATAAAAATACGTAAAAAGAAGTCTACACTTATGAATCATCAAAATAAAAATGAAAGGATTGAAGAAAATTTTAAATAAATCAAAAGGATTGACGACCAATCTACAAGGATTCTATTTTCAAGAACAATTTTCTTAAACAGAATTTGTTTATACAATTTATTAATCACATTCAATAAATCACAACTGATCTTAATTCCTTAAAGAAAATATTTTCTGCCCCGAAAATCTAGCAATTAGTATTTTTGATACATTTGAGATACAAAATATAATATATTTATGCATTCGGAAACAATCTCCAAGATCTATACTTAAAAAAAAAAAATTATATGATATCACTGACTCTCCGCCCTGCCCGAAGGCACACGGAAAACGAAAACTGAATGACAGGACCGCCGCAACAGAAACACTGCCGGGAACTGGTTGAGTGCTAAGGGCCATCACCGGCCCTTCATCGATGGTAGGAGCTAGATCCTCCACCTTTTTGTGTACCCTCCAAGGTGGAGCGATCCAACCATCATATCGGAAGCATCTCATCCTCATTTTGAGGTGTCTCCCGGGGGTTATAGTTATATTATAAATCAATACAGATTAATATTAACCTTAAATCTGATACTTGAATTTTTTTTAATAATTATGCTAAATTATTTGGTGGGAAAAGCAATTCTAAAATTTAAAAAAAAGTTATTAGTTCAAAGGAATGACATTTAGGCAAAGCATTTGTCTAGGGAAAACATTCATCTCATTAATGTTTCTAAATTTTTAGATAAACAATTCGCAAAAATAATTATTTCAGATGTCAAATGATGGTGTATTATTACCCCCTGAATGAAAGCCTGGAAATCAAAATGCATTCTGCCTGTAGGTGTCTTATATCAATTTGTGAAGTGGAGCTCCATGCCTCTTGTAACATATTATTCACATTTATTCAAATCAGCAACACTCCACACTGATTGAGGTTGGCACTGTTTTTATCTATTTAATGATTTTTCATACAGATTCAATTGGAGATCTAATGACATCGCATGGCAAGGTAATAAGACATGGTAACAACACAAAACAGAGCATGTTGAAGGACAGGAGAGAAATGATAAAAGGGTTGCGAAAAAGAAAATGATAGCCCCATCATTTTACTCAGCAGTATGGCGTATAAATTAGGTTTTAATGTACATGGCATAACAACGAGAGTGTACCTACTACCTTAAAAAATTGCAAATCCAAATCATAAATCCTTGCGTATTTTTAAGGCGACAATTAGCTTCGTCCCCTAAATTCACCTGACATCTTAAACAATGCGTAACCATCACTGACATCAGGACTGAAACAACCTTAATTTTAGAATACAGCAGGTTTCTAGTACCATGTAATGAGATCTCGAAACTGACAGAGATTTGGAAGTAGTGGCATGAACGCTAAGGAGCATTAGATTCGGAATTGTCCCTCTAATGCATTTATTAATGTTCACTTTGTAGCTAGAACCTACAGAAGTTCGAATTTCTGCTGAAGGTGCAACACTTATATTGTTTATACGGTGCTTCAATAATCTTTCTCAATATTTCCCACTATGCTACCGGACCATAGTCTTCCTAAGCAGTACCTACCCGTAACAACTGCCACCAAAAGTGTGTAAAGTAGATGCATTCCTGATATGTTTTTCGCCAATATCGTGAATAGAAAAATCACCTTTTTGTAGCCCATTAAAGGGCTCTCCAAAATTAAGTTAATTTATAATACAACTTCCTTCGTCTTCTTAATCGTACAATTTCATTCAAATCTAAAACACAAAACCAAATTCGTGAAATGAATAATGCTCTCCAAGTTAACATCACGCAGTTAAAGAAACTATGCTTTTAATTTTCCTAATATCACTATTGAGAGTATTCTCATTCTGCAAACACGACTTCCGAATTTTTAGAGGGCAAATCCTTCTTAGTGTTAGGATTTTGTTTTACGTCAAATCCAATAGTAACCTGAGCCGAATATTTTTTTTCCCAAATTTATTTCTATTCATGTCTAAAAAATCATCAACGTATAAATGACAAACTGTATATATAACTTCAGTAAAATGTTGCGTTTATTAAGAATATCTTCAGCATACGTAATCATCTCAAAAATAATTTGTAATTTCGAAATTATCTTGATTTTTCACATTCAATGATTAACTCTTATTAAATATCTATAGAATCTTAGAATTATTTTAAAGAAATAAATTTATAGCAAATACTACAGTTAAATTATTTTTCTTAAAAATACTACACAATCTATATGGATTACACATTCTATAAGCACATCCTATATGGATCTAATTTAACTGCTATTGTATTTAAAGACAATATTTTCTGAAACTAAATATTCGTGTTTTCTAAGTTTTAAGTGCAATTCTTACTGAACTTGTTATAACTTCGTCATGATCTCCATCCTATATGGTTCGATTCAAAAAGGCAATATAAGAGAAAATATTTAAGATATTAAGTCTGGAAATATTAAGTCTGGAAAGAAAATACTTAAGATAATAAAGTTTGCATATTACAATTGCTACTGAATATTAATGTTAATTGGGCTTAAATCTTTAATTAGCAAAAAATTAGTAAATTAGTCTCTAATTAGTAAAGCTTTCCCCTTTTACCCCTTGCATTGTCTATAAATTGATACACCATATATTTGGTGCATTGTTTTCTTTTGTTAGTTTGTTAATTAAGCGTATCTTAATTTCGTGCATCTATTGTTCCATACTTTTTAAAAATTAATAATTCAAACATTTTACGTTGCATAAAAGCCTTGATTAAAAAAAAACCTTAATGTAAATTTAGTGAACTCACTCTGAACGGCAATAACTGTCTTGAGCCAATTTGATTTTTTTACAACTGCTTAAAGTTCATTTTATTCGCATTAAAGCTCGCTCCTCATCAACATATATGGACTAGCGAATACTTTTGAAAATCGATATGGTGGATTTCAAATACATTAGAAAATTCAATGAAGATTCTTGAAACGATCAGTTGGTCTGTCTATCACAGCATTGGTGAACCTACTTCCTAACACTAACATTTCGTACATTTACTTTGAAAATATTCAATTGTTAGTAGCAATATTAGAATAATTATATCTTAAATTTATATTCTATGATTAATATTATAGCGTAATTAATAATAATTAGTAGTGAAATCATAATGGCCGAATTCTAGTCAAATTTCTAAGAACTCTTGACGATTTTAACTCCACAAACAGTAAAGTATGTTCGAATATTTGTCATCAGCACATGCTTTTAGAGCTAGATGAGGAACCTCTGGATTAGCTAAATGTGAGAAAATAAAACATCTGTGATATATTTTTGTGTAACATCTGTTTAATATTTTTTTCTGCATGATACAAGGAAGTTAAACGCAAAATATTTTATTAAAACAGGAACCCATTTTAACCTTCTCTCTTCCATTATAAAGGCATTTCTTATTAGTAAATTCACATGGAAATTTTTATCCACATTCAATGATAACTAAGAACATTCATAAAGAGATTATTTTCCCTTTTATTATTTCAATAAATTAATTAAATGACTTATAAAGCCTGAGCCATTCTTTCTTATCAAGTTATTAATCATAGAAATTAAAGGACTTCGTCACATAGTTTATTCGAGTTTAGTTCTCATAGATTAAGGAAAAAAATGCAACAAAAGGAATTTGTATGATCCATTTGAAAACTTTGATTAATGTTGAAGCAATGTTTCCTGTCTAACTGACCTCCAATAAAACGAGAGAAGTCTAGGAAGATTAATCGCGGCGATAGATCATTCTCTGTTTAATCTCAGCAGTCTGCTAAAAGTAACACCAGAGGCATTATTTTTCATTATACCCCTTCGCTCACTTATTTCTTGATGCCAATATCGATCACTGGCTGCGACGTTGTAAAGCTGCTAAACGTGTCTGGAGTCTTTTATGATGGTATGAAAATATGTATTCGTAGATGAAATATTAATTTCCCTCCAAAGAAAAAAAATGTAAACATTTCTATGAGAATTAATATCATAGAAACCTATTTAATTATCTATAAAAAACACAATTTCTGTTTTTACTATTATTATTAATTTAATATTACTATTTTATGCTTCTTGAAATTTGATTAATAATTTATTACTATAAGTATTAAGGAAACTTGAAATAAATACTTTCACATGCGCTATCAATAGAATTGGAACGAATTTTCATTAAATAAGTCAGTAATTTTACGGATAATTAACATTAAAAGTATTTAAATAGCTCCCAGTCATCAAAAACACGCAAATAACAAAATTTCAAAGCTTTAGGAAATTAGGATATGAGTAGAAACAGGCGTGAAAAAAATGTTCATATGTTATTATAATCAAGTAAAATATATAATAACGACATATATATCATTATTATTTTTATTATATATGTTGTAATTATATAACTTAATTTAGTTAAAAAAACATTAATAATCAAAATCTCAAAGCTCTAAGTAATATGTATACGAGTAAAAACCGGTACGAAATACTTTCATCCTTAGAAGTATGAAACGAATCAAATTAAAAAGAAATGCGTATATATAGTAAGAAGAAACTACTTTCTTTAGTAGTACTTTCTACATATAGTTAGAATTGTGTTCATTTAGATTAAAACTAAACCTACCGGCATTTCACCGATACATTGGAACTGCCATTGGAAGCCGGTCATTTGACCGCCTCGTGGTAGCTTTAGTGTTAAAGAAAGCCTATAAAGTTTGTTCAACTTTTATATATCTAAATAGAATTTCTATAACCAAGCAAAACATATAACAGCAAGATATTTAGAAACTATATTATTATATATGTAGTAATTACACTACTTAATTTAATTAGAAAACATTAACATAACACTTTGTCTTCGAAAACACACAAATAATCAAAATCTCAAAGCTTTCGGAAATTCGGATTTGAGAGAAAAATAGCACAAACAAATTTAATCCTTAAAAATATGAAAAAAAAATCAAAATAATTAGGAATGTGTACATTTCTCAAAAATGTATATAAATCTTGTTCAGTTTGGATATATCTAAATGCAGTTTATATAATTGAGTAAAATATATAACAAAGACATATATAGCAGTTATATTATTATATATGTTGTTATTATAAAACTTAATTTAATCTTGCTTTGTGTAAAATTAGCATGCAAAAATTTGAATAAAAATTTTTCATTTAATTGCTTTCTGAATTGAAAGATTTTAATTGCTTCTCTTCAAATGTATTTGTTTTATTGATGAAGATATTTATAATGTCATCTGAATAAATTCTTCTCACAAAAAAATATAAATTCAAAAAGAAATTTTAATTTGCATCTTTACACGATGATAAAAATAAAAGCTCTTTTCTTATAGCTTCAAAAGTTAAAAGTCGTTCAAAAGCAGTACTTGAAATTGGCTCTAAATAACGAAATTAAGAAAAAGTAAATTATAATTGCATCAAAATGATTTTGTGCTTATTTCATCATAAATTAATTTGATTGAAGTGCTCTTCATTGAAGTAGAAGCATCAAATTGCATGATAGATGAATTTTAAAAAATATTTTGGCAAATAAATGGAATAAAAGAATATATTAATTAGAAATGTATATAACCTTTATTATTTTTTTACAATCCTCTGATGATTAAACATCATTCATTTAATAATTGGTTTTTTTCCTAACTAAGCTTTTCGAAGAAAAGGCACAATATTCCTTAATACGTTTCATAATTTATCAATATAATATTTTTTATTCGAACTTTATTTCTTAAGAAATTGTTACGCTTTCAAGTTTTTTCAATACGATTATAAAAGTTTAAAATGTTTATTTTATATCAATTGAGAAATAATTAAATAACGTTTTGACATTTTTTTTTGTCTTGCTAATTTAATATTCAATTAAATCCCATTCTACTTCAAATATTACTACAAATTATTATAAATTGATACACATTTTTCGCAATGATGTATATGTTTTGAGTGTGTACGTGATTCGATCATAATTTAGAAATTTAAATTGTTCATT